>JAQJVL010000239.1:157093-162093 GCA_035578905.1 Stictocephala bisonia | reverse complement strand
CTCTATCTCTCTATCTCTCTATCTCTCTATCTCTCTATCTCTCTATCTCTCTATCTCTCTATCTCTCTATCTCTCTATCTCTCTATCTCTCTATCTCTCTATCTCTCTATCTCTCTATCTCTCTATCTCTCTATCTCTCTATCTCTCTATCTCTCTATCTCTCTATCTCTCTCTCTCTCTCTCTCTCTCTCTCTCTCTCTCTCTCTCTCTCTCTCTCTCTCTCTCTCTCTCTCTATCTCTATCTCTATCTCTATCTCTATCTCTATCTCTATCTCTATCTCTATCTCTATCTCTATCTCTATCTCTATCTCTATCTCTATCTCTATCTCTATCTCTATCTCTATCTCTATCTCTCTCTCTCTCTCTCTCTCTCTCTCTATATATATATATATATATATATATATATATATATATATATATATATATATATCCCTCTCCCTCTCCCTCACACACACGCACGCGCACAGACTTAAAGAAGAAGACCACCGTGTCTCTATCAGCCATTGGACACCGATCGAACTAGCGTTTTCAAGCTCTGCCCCAGACTTAATTTTTAACTTAAGGTCTGCACTTCTTATCAAAATTTGTATTCATTGGCCTGTTTAATAATAAAATCCTTCCACACTCAGTTTGACAGCTGAACGATGTACTCATATTTAGCCGAGCGTTTAAAGCTATTTATTAACATATGTTTTTACAGTAATTAATTAAATCTGAATGTAACTATTGTAAATGCTCTTCTAGAATGAAGCGAATAAAATCATTTATGAATTAATTTGTTATTAAATGAATATAGCTAAACTATGCAAACTTTTCCATTTTACATTTGTTTTTGCAACTGTCTTGCTTTTAAAAATACGTTAAAACGTAACGACTATGGATTCATTTTATTCGTTTTTGTAAATTCCTTCAACCTTCTTTACCTCAATGTTTCAGAAGGAAGAAGAGCGGCTTTTCCACTACTGTAATTCTACACAACATAGACTAGTGAAACCGTTTCATAATACAAGTAGAAACGGTTGAATAGAATTACTGACCGGTTAGATGATATAAGTAAAAATACATGTGATAAAAGGAAGTGAGAATAAATAAACACTGTCTTGTAGTAAACTAAACGTAAATTGATAGCTCAATAACGATTGACCGACTATTAAAGTAGTTCTGTTGAGTCGACCTGGTACATCTTTATTTACTACACTGCCATTACATACATCTCATTACACTCAGACAGGGCTAACCCGCGATATAAAACTCCTTATTTACTTGGAATTACGATCGGCTCTCTGCGTTAATTAAAGCCTTTTATTGTCCCTTTAATGTAGCAAAGAATATAAAATAAAAAGTCGTAAAAACGAGTGCCACACCGAGGCCTTTAATAAAGCAATAGGCTTCAGGCTGTAATTTATGATTCTTGAAAATAAGCTTGAGGAATAAAAATCGCTACCATAACGTAGTTCCAGTTTGTACCTACGGCAAGTTAATTAAATGAATTAACTTCTGGTTTTAAAATCTGTAAAATTAATTAACCATGACTTAGATTTATTAATTTGTAGAGTACATCGTATGTAATCTATTTAAAAGTATTCTTCACTAGAAAACATTTAACAGAGTTATAGCCCATGGAATTCTAATTCTACTCTTACGTATTAGTTCTTATCGTCTTTGTAATTGCTCAATTGAAAATTGTTACAGAAGGTGCTCCACTCGAGAATATTTTAATGATGTCCCAGTATACTTCTTTCGACCAAATATGACAAATTTTTTTCCCACTCACAATACCTTGGAGCACTCAGGAACAACCCACCTTCACTCCCTCAGACTTAAAATTAACTCTCCACGCAAATACAGTACCTACGATTTCATATGTACCCCACCTTGGAGCACTCAGGAACAACCCACCTTCACTCACTCAGACTTAAAATTAACTCTCCGCGCAAACACCTACGATTTCATATGTACCCGAATTTTAGAATATAATTTAAACGTTATGTGAATATTCCGTCTCATTACTATAGTTATGATGAATATTTCATAAATATACCAGGTCTACGATACAATATTGTCTTGACAGTGAAGATGGCTGATGTAGTTGGGAGATCAGCCGTTAAATCCCAATGTAAGGACAACCGTCCCGAAAACACGACATTTGCCTTCAATTAAAATAAAATTGAAATCTATTTAAAATATTTTTACTTAAGAACCAAATTTAAGAAATACGGAAAATCTGTTTTGGTGTAAGTTGGGTTACGCTTACACTTATGACCTGTGTTTACAAACAAAACTAATGTCCGCTAAGAATTCAATAAAGCACTTGTTAACAAAGCATTAGCTAGTTCACTTGCATAACATTAGTGAGAAGTATATTTATGTATCTGACAAATCCATTACATCGCCTGAACAGTTGACAAGGATGGACAAACAAACTCGACACGCCGGAGAGTGCAGAGTACATTTCACGCCAGTATTTACTAAAGTGAACAATTAGTCATTAAAGTTGAAGTTTATCCAAGTACAAAGCCATTAACACTATCAACGATAATGCTATCAGCATAAATGTCTCAAATTTTAACAATTTGATGGTTTCGGATTAAAAATGTATTTCATTATATAACAAAATTAACCGTGTATATGTGTTACTATCATGCCACATTATATTTTAACTCGCGTGCAACATTTCAGATTTTTATCTCAACTCTGTGTTAAACGACGGTGCTAAAGAAACGTGGGGAGTTGGATATGAGTCGTTGAAAATTGGCTCTAACCCATGTAGTATATCGTACAAAGGTATTGCCATTCTAAATATACTCACATAATATTGTAAGTGAAATCTGATGTAGTTGGAGATCGTTCAAATCCCAAGAGGATCAACCGTCAAAACCGACATTGCAATCATTAAAATAAATTGTAAAATATTTAAAATTTTTGTCTTAAAAAAATAAGCAATTCAGAAAATCAAATTTTTAAGTTGGGTTAAGTTACACAGAATACGTTTTACAAACAAAACCTTAATGTCCCCTCTAGAATATATAAAACTTGTTACAATGCATTCTAGTCCAATTGCAAACATGTGAGAGTATATAGGTACGACCTACATCATACGCCTAACAGTGCAGGAGGACACCAAACTCGAGTCACGAAGGTGACAGAGACTGTTCGCCAGGGTTATTTTGTGAACAGTTAGTCATAACGTTTAAGTTATGCCTACAAGCCATTACCCAACGATATTTCAAAAACTGTCTCAAAAACAGTTTGATTGGATAACGTATTTCATTAAAGTAACAAAATTTGAACCATGTAATGGGGGTTATCTATATGCACATGATCTAACTGGCGGCTGACATTAGGATTATCTCGAACTAACAGGTAAAGGCTGCTAAGAAAAATAAATTATGTTTGAATAGAGATTCTTTCATGGTTAGTGAAATGAGAATCTATCTTAGCTATAATCATTGTAGAACTTAATTGATCGGTTGCAAATTCCCACATATTGTTTTAAGCAATAAACCTATTTATTATTATCTCTTCGAGTAATAAGAAAGAATTTGTGTATTTTAAGTCACAAAAAGGAAAATTACCTTCAATAAAAATATACGAAGACAAATTTGTTGCCACAAAAATGATTATTGGCTCTGGATTGTTCACTGTCGACGTTTCGAATGTTCAAGTGTATTACATTACTGTCGTCTTCAGGTGTTACTCTCTAACCTACAAACCAATAAAAAATAGATATCTAAGAGTGTCACAGTTAAATTTGACTGACTACTCTTAGATATGTAATATTAAAATAGTAAGGAATACCCGATGTCAACAGACAGTTTACACCCGGAGAAACGTCGACAAACACTCTAAGCAACAATAAATAACAATTAAGATAAATAACCGATAAATAACACTAAATAATTCAATTAATTATAAAGTGTAGGAACAAGGAAATTATATAAAAGTGGTAGATATGTAAATATGCAAACATAAATAAATAACTTTGAATTTAACGCGTTACGCTGATTTAATCCATGTATTTGTTCTACTGTCGGAGACAAAAACTATAAACACTTGAGTTTGAAACATTACTCTAAAGAAACTAATGTACAGTAGAAAAATAAAAATTACTATAACACGTTCCTTGTTTAGTAAAATATTAATAATGGAATGCCTTAATATTTAGATGTACGATGTACATTTCGACTTCTATGATTTTGTTTATTTTATTTCCTTGTTTATTTCTACGTGTTTGAGTGAAAAGGGAAAATGTTACCTTTAATAGCCTTTTTTTATCGTGGGTAGAATAAAAAAAAGAAGCTGATTTCTAACGCTTTTTACCGACACGTAGACTTTAAAAATGTCTCCAATAAAAACCCCTCGTCCGATTATATTGAAATATTTAATAAGTTATTTATCAACACTTTAACTAACTTTAGGACTTTAACTAAAGTGTTATGAACTTTAATCAAGAGTAAGTTCTTATGAAAAATGTAAAAAAAAAAATGTTCTACTAATTGGATAGGTCTACGAAATGGAATAAAACTTTGTGTTGACAATCACAATATTATTTTTTTAATGAACGATAATTTTCATAAAATACTTGTAGACATATTGATTAATAATCAAACGCAGGACACTAAGCAGCGGCGCGTAAATTGCAGCTCTCTCGACCGACTACCGCACTACTAGAATGCAATGCAATGCAGCGTTGCCACATTGAACATCCAGCGTTTGATGGCTGTTGACTGAATACAATCTTTAACTACCACAACAGCTTAAAATTTCGTTTTAAGTTCCATTGTTATTTTTTAGAACCTTATTTTGAGTTTTCTCCCATAAAAGAGAGCGTATTTTAAAAACTGTTTTAAATTACTTGTACGATTTTCGATTACATATAAAAATAAAACATTTATCAACGTTCAGAATTATGTTTCCGAATCACTTCATAGTAGGTTTGTACAGCAGGAAGAGAAGTAGTTGGAAAATTAAAATCGCTAAAAGTATGAATATTTTGCGAT
>JAQJVL010000239.1:0-156596 GCA_035578905.1 Stictocephala bisonia | reverse complement strand
ACAAATAAAAATAAAATACCATATAAATCCCGGCCAAGGCCGGTTAAGAAAGGAAAAAAATCACATTCGTCATATTGCAAGACTAGTAGATGATAGAATTGGCCCCAGAACATAGGTGAGCGGGGTTTGCAAGTCTGCTGCTCAGCTCCTTAACATAGTTAGCTTGGACCTATCAGCAGTTTCACTAGAGCCTAGATCCCTACTTCACTGTGAGATGTTGATCGCCGGCTCAAATAATGTGGCTGTCGGCACACAGCAAAACATCTACCACCATTTAGCGTTGCCTTTTCAGTCACCACTGAAATGGTGGTTGCAACCCTACCACATCGCCACAATGTGCACGACCCAGCTGACCCTGTCAATGAAGAGATCTTCCTAATAAATGCCTTCATAGAAAAACTGGCTGCCCCACAAAATTTTCAGGTGAATGAACCTTAACATAGCGGACAGGAAATATTTTACAAGGCACGGCCAACTCTCAAACTCAAAAAGTAGTGAATGGATTCACTTGAAATTTTCACACAAGATTACATTTATAAACAAGTGTTTTCATTTATTTAGTTCCTAAAATTGTAAGCAGGAAGAGGGTATTTTCCGACCTACCTAGATTTTTCAAAAGAAAAATTACTATCAGAGCTGAAAAAGTGCTTCGGTAATCTGCTGATTTATGTGCATATTATATTACTGTCTGCCCAAGAATTTGCGCTCCCTTCCCTGCATGGATAATTGCGCACTTCCATAATTCTAGGCCGTTCTGAAACTTAGAATAACAGATTCGGTGTTCATCTGAATCCGAACTTGTTTCTTCTGGATGTGCTAGAATGGCAGTTAATTTGCCTCTAGGTGGAGCCAGATCCTTCCTAAATCGACACCCAGAAGGACCTAGACTTCCTTTTCAGAATCACCTTGGCTGTTCCAGAACCTTAGATTTGCACCACTATGTTATAAAGACACCCTTCGGCTGCCCTGACAGTCAGTGACAGTCTAGCTTATGTTATCAGAGTGACAGTCCCAGTAGAAATGAAAGTGATAGTGTACAGTGTCAGAAATTGTGTGAACATACACTCGAGTGTGATAAGTGCCATTAATTGTTGTGAATAATAATGATTAATTTCCAAAGTCTAAATAGTGTCTATATATCACACAAGTTTGTAAATATCTCATACAGTGTAATTTAGCCATTTAAAATGTGTAAATAAAAGAACAGTAAATCGCCAGAATTGGAATTGCCTTATTTAATTCGGACCCTGTTGGACGTAACTATATCCAACTCATATCCTGTAAGTTTATTACAGTGACCAGATGATTGTTTATTTATGAAAACAGTTACTTTATTATAAAAAAAGTTACTTTATTCAGATAAAATGAAGTAAACAGTCAACCGTTATTTAATTTATTAAGAACACTTTACATCTCTAATAATTACTATCAGAACAAGTCACAACAAAGCGTGGCTGGGTTTAGCTAGTTATGTATAATATATCAAAGGTTTATAGTAGATATTACCCAACTTGGCATAAAAACGTCAATAAGGCCAGTTGGCACACTCAAGCAATCGCGAAAGAACTTACCTGTAAAGGGCCCTAATGTTATGCAATTTCCCCCTCTTAACCTTCTTTTAACCCTGAACCGTCAATTAGATTTCCCTATACCGTCAGGTCATTTTTCGAGTATTTGCAGACATTTTGTATAATTGTAAAATTGTATAAAACTACTAATGAACCAGGCTATCTAGTAATAATAAAATATTACACATTGGAGGAAAAGAAAATTTGTATGACTCGTGTGACATGATATCTTGGATAATTATTATTGTAAACAAAAAAAGAGGGAGGGGTCACCTAGAAAATAGTATAAGTTAATTCGAAATACCATGATGAACCAAAATATTCCAAATGTTATCTAGTTTCATAAATTATGAAGGTTTATAAAATAAAATAAAACCGAAATAGATGTTATTTCGGTTGAGAAAATAATTATACTTACATAATTGCATGTAATGCAAAAATGTTAATAATTATGAAATAAATATCTTATGAGCATTATGTATGCTTATAAATGTAAGCAAAACCTAACAAGCATAATTTTACAAGAGCCTAACATAAAATAATAACACAAATTTCACTCCTAATGATACTTAAAACGTTTTGATAATGAATTAACACACTTTCAAGACATTACCATTATAATTGCATATAAGACATACAAATGTGATCTAAAAACAAGGTAAACACATACAATATGGCATCAGCTAAAAAGTGGCTTTTATCACTTTAATCAACAAACATCATATTATTTTCCACTGTTCCTTTCGTTTTAGAACCAATTCAGTCATACAATTACGAGTAACTATTCTTGTTTCCAGTGGTATATAAATCACGTTGATAGTGCTAATAGGTAACCTTTAACAAGCGTTAATAGCAAGCAATGCAAGTCAACAACTTTTTGTCTAGTGACAGTACAGAATGAACATAAGTTGACAATTTTTTCTCAAATTATAGTACGAGGGTTAAATTCTCCTCAACATCTTGAGGGAGGGAGGATTTTGAGATTCCATGTTGGTCGTGGCTAGGTGTTCTGTAGTACTATGTCGAAGGACCAAATGCAGCTGAAAGATTGTGTCCCTTCACTCACGCACACGTGCTGGCAGGCCCATTACGATAGGCTATGCCACCGGCCTAAGTCAACAGTTCACTAGAATTAATAGCAATTATAACTTTTTATCTGATTCTCAATTTGAATTCTAATTGGAATTTCTTTAAAACAAACCCAAACACGATATTGTCATTTTTATTGTAACATTTAACAATATAATATAAATAAAGTGATGAGTAAAATATAAAATATCAGAATTACATTGATTTTGGTGTTATTTTTAATGAAATATGTCATTCCTAAAAAAAGGCTACCAAATAATCTGTAATATATTTTTAAGAAGCAGTTAAGTAATGAAAACAATGTAATTAATGTTTGTGTTGAACAGCGATTTAGTCTCAATAAACTATTTTTGTTTATTAATGGGTACAACATGAATGTGTAGGGCTATATAAACAGGAGTACTCCTAGCACAGTAACTCACGCTAGTTGTTGGAGATCAAGCGAAGAGGGCTTGTCTGAAGTGTTGGTGGGACCTGTAGGACTGTGGAAAGAAATCAGGTCACTTGTGACAGGAGCAGGAGTGGTCACACTGCTGCGTCGGCCCACTGCTGGAGGTGGCTTGATCTGGTACGCACACGGGCCCCCTGCAATCAATGGCCTTTATAAATATGTACTCTTATAGAGTGGTTGCTCTCATTTACCTTTTGTGTAGGCTATAAATTATTTTACTATCATATTTTGGGGAAACAAAAACCAATCTTACCAGTATTGAAAGATCCTGGACGAGGTCTTGAGCGGCTTTCTATTGATGTAGATTTTGTTGACTCTATTGACGATTCCCGAGATATGCGTTTTTCTTGTATTATTTTTGCATTTGAATCTGTAACTAAATATCATTCTCATTTACTTTAATGTCTACAAACCACCAAACAAGAGACATACCAACCTAAAATTATTTATATCACTGATAATCTTCTCTCTGTAAGTTCAAGAAAACTGATTCTTTGTGTTCAGTATAAACTTCTCTCATTAGCTTTTAGTCATGTGTGTCCCAAGTTCACTCACTGGCCAAGTGCCCTCTAGCTAATCAATTGAAATAATATGAAAAATAGATCTCTAATTCAAAATGCTATCAGTCTTGTTTTTGTTCACTTCATTTTTATAGTTAAATGACAATTCATTTATATATTATTGAGAATTTTATGAACAAAATATTGGTTTCAAAATGCAAAGAAAAGGGGTTTTATAGACAATGTTTTGCTTCCCAACCATGTATATATTTTTTTATTATTATAAAAACAACTCATTAGGTCTTTGATAAAAACAATATATTGATAGTTTTTCTTTCAAAATAACCTATTCATTTTGCATCAATAAGACGCTGACCAACCAGATATGAGCAAATATGAGGGGCTAATGAGTGTATTCATTGTTACTACGGTCCATTCTTCCTCAGAAAGAGCTATTTATCAAAACTTGCCAGTATTATATAGTAAATTGCCAGCGCAATTTACTATATAAAAACTTAATTAGCCTACAAAAATACAAATTTAAGTATTGTATCTATTATATCATACATAATACCTCTGATCTAAATAATATCTTCCAATTACAATACGGTATAGCCATTGAAGAGTCTTCTAAACTTTTCAATATTAATCAATTTGAAACCAAATTGGTTGTTCTAAAATATATTATCTAATCCCTAGTACGACTTATCAATGAATAAAATTCAATTTGAATACATAAAACATTGTATTTATAAACTTACCACTCTCTGCTCTGCTTTGATATCGATATAGTTCCATTTTTAACTTTTCCATTCTGAATTTCTCCAGCGCAAGGCTTTCCAGACTAAGAGCCTGGGCTTTTTCCAAATCCTCTTGGAATTGACGATCATAGTCTGTGACATCTTGTCCTGTTTTGGACATCTAAACAAAAAAATTTGTTCTATAGCCAAATATTTCCGCAACAACATAGATAGCGTTTTTGCTACTGATTTCATGTCTGAATATTAAAAATTTATAGAATAATCAGAATTATAGAATAATTAAGATATTACTATAATCAAATATGTTGCACTAAAGAATCTCTCAACTTTTTGGATGATCATTTATCAATGCAGTAGTGTTAATTGCAGAAGCTGTTTTTGTCAACGCAACTCCTTCCTTATTTCTTAACCAATTTGAACGGTTGAAGTGTCAACAAATTTGTCTCTGTTCGCAGTTGTGCAATAGGTCTTACTTATTCAATATTTTCACCCTGAAGAATATGGGAAGCCCTCAAAGTATGTTTTTCGTCCATAAGAATAACATAGAAATATAAATGAGTAGAAAAATAACAGCTCCTCCACTATAAATAATGATTTTGAAAAAGTTTTAACAGTTTTTGGGATGTAAGTAATGGTATTTGTACTATTCAGGAGGTTAAATCTTTCATAACCAGGGAAAGTTGTAAGCACCGTTTTATTCACATTCGATTGTATTGTTCCGCTCTACCGAACTTGAAGGTTTCAATGGTAATCTAATTACGTAATTTAAAATAAATTATGAAGAAGGCCAGTCCTATGAGGGTGTTTTTAAAATTTGGGAATAGTCGCGAAAATAGTTTCTTAATGGTGTAGGCCCTATTCTTAAATTTTGTTGACCAAACAGCCTTAACCCTTTGAGTGCCAGATATTTTTACATGTTGAACCTCAAGAGTTGCCAGAAGTTTCTGCATATGACTACCCAAGAGTGCCAGATAAAAAATGCAGTTTTTGCAATAGTTTAGTAAAATTGCCATAGAAAAGCTAAATATCATCATAAAATAGTAATTCTTGTTTTGCTTTCTTACCAAATAAATTCTCTTTAAATTAAGCTGAAAAATTATATGAATTTATTATTTATTTTTTAATAATTTTTATTTTTATTTTTTATTTTCTTATTTTTTTTATTTTTTATGACTTTGAACCCATAAAGCATGTGATAATATTGATGGAAATGTAACTTGTTATATACTTTCTGAAAGTAAATTTAGTTTTCAATATCACTTGAAAATTTGATCAAGTTTGAATAACTTTACGACTTACAAATTAAACATACATAATATTATAACAAAGAATGAAATAAAGAAGAAATTACTCACCAAAAAATAGTTTGTTTCAAATAAAAGAGAGTTTTTCCCACTTAAGTTTTAATCATACAGTTTCACACACACTTATTTATATCAAAAAATTGTCAAATAAAATTCTATTTACAAGTTTATATACAAATTAGGTCTATAAACCTAATTTGAAGTCCCGATTCTTTTGCAAAATCCAACAAAGTATTTTCACTGACTGGTGAAGCACTTCTCCTTTGAGCCATTTCTATAAATAAAAACTAAAACTAAATATACTAAACCAAATATAAATTCACTTATTTCAAAACACTACTAGAAAACATATGACAACGAAACGCAAACAAAACAAAACAAAGCACATCAATTATGATCTAGTAGTAGCACGGTAGCAACAGCTGACACCACAGCCTTTTGAATAACAATCACATTCATCAATCTGTGCACTCTGAAAAAGACGACGAAATAATACAAAATTATATATAATATTAAAGATTGTTTCATTTACTTTCAGGAAACATATAGACCATGGATATATGACTAAAATCAGTGGAGTAATAAACTAATTACGATACAACGATATATCGTTGCACGGCGTTTTTCGGTAAACATCGGCAAAACGATATATCGTTCCTTGGCGTTTTTCAGCAAAGATCGGCAAAACGATGTATCGTTGCAGGGCGCCCAAAGGGTTAAGGGACCTACAGCTTTACGTGGAATCTGAACCACACATAGTTGGTCTGATTTTCAGCTTACTAACAAGCCTGACACTCAGTTCTCTACCCTACACACAACATCTGAATCCTGACTACCATCCAACGTGGACACCCCAGACTTATCTACAAGTAGTAGTGTCCACGTCAATGGCAACCACTGAGCAAACACTATGTTGGTATTAAGAGGACTGAGTATCGTACCTGTCACCTACACGATCTCCTCAACACATTCACCCTAAGTAACCGGGTTACAGCACAGCGCCACCAATGCAGAGTTCCATGGCGAGGTCGTAGCCTGAGCTCTCTTGTGAGTCACAGATGAGTTTCCTCACAAGTTGGATAGTCGGCTTAAATTAATTTGGATAGACAATGAACAATTTGGGTAGTCACAACCTCCTTCGCTAACCTCTAACCAGCTTGAGTAGAAGCTGTGAACAACTTGGGTAGCCAGCCACTGTTCAATTTAGGTATCAACTTAGGTTTCCGAGCAGTATTTTACAGTTTCAAATATGGACTTAGGCCAACAAAATAGACTTAGAGCAATTATAGTATTTTAGATAAAATCATAATATTTTAGATAAAAGTTTTTGTAGGTACTTTCTTAAAATGTACAAAATCATGGTCCGATTTAAAAAAAATATATATTTTTCCAACTGCAAGACAGGAAATTTAGCACTCTTGGTTTTCAGATTATGGGGAAAGATTGCTACTTACAAATATGATCGGGATTTTGCAACTGAGCCAGTATTAAAATAAATGAGCAGCAGGCAATTTACATATTTGGCTGAAGCAATTTCCTACTGACAAAACATGTACACACCTGCACTTATAGAGGGCTTCACGATAACCCTGACAAATTTCAGGAAATGGTTATATAGGTCAAAATTAAGAAAAACAAATAATAAATTTTTTCAAAAACGCTTTGTTTACCAGATATCCGCCATTTTGTTTTTTCACAAAAATTTGATATCTCCAAGTTCGATTAACCCATCTTTATGAAACTCGCTATGATAACAGATAATGGAGACCCATTCTAGAAAAATAATCAACTTCATCCAATTTAAAATTTCAAAATGGCGGCCATTTCAATTTCAGAAATTGCGGGAAAACAGCAAAAAAAACAAAAATTGTCTTGTTTTTTAAGACAATTTTATTGCCAATCTGTCAATATAAAAAATAGAATCAGACAAAAAACCGAGATACATTGAAACCTTTCAATAAGTAATTAATTAAGGGTGCACATGTGAGAACAGGTTTTTTTGCTGCTTCTCAACATAAATGTCAATACTATTATATTGGTAATAAAATTGTCTAACAAACGTGTTGTTACTATTATTTTGTATTGTTGTCCGTATTCCTGTAATTTCTGTTTAAAAATTAAAATGACCATCATTTTAAATTGGATCAAGTTGATTTTTTTTTCTAGAATAAGTCTCTTATATTACATGCATAGCGAGTTTCATAAACTCATTAAGCTAACTCGGAGATAAAAACTCTTTTTTGAAAAAAAAAAAAATGGAAGATATCATGTAAACAAAGTGTTTTTAGAAAAAAAGTATTCTTCATTTTCTTTTTATTTTGTTAGAATAATACTCTAACAATATTCATCTTGAATGTTGTTAGAATATAACAATAGAAATATTCTCTTGAATTGACTTGTAGCAACAATAGAAATATTCTCTTGAATTGACTTGTAGCCTACTATTATAATCTGCCTGAAATTCTGTATCCAACCACTATTTTTAGTAACTAAAAGATAGGTAATCATGCACTTTATGGATGCCTTTGACAATGGATCAAAATTAAGTGAGAAAAATATTTCTTTTGATAGGCCTATTGTTTACGAAATAATTATTTTGCAACTTGTATACTTATACTTATATATGAGACCCCGACACAACGTTGTGCGTATTTTAAGGCGAATATGAATGGTTTTATGAGTGTAGGATGAGTGTAGATGAGTGTAGTCTGGTTACTAACTGAGTTCAACTGTTCCTCAGAAAGAGCAATTTATTAATAGCCCAACAGCCAGGGCAACTAAGGGACCTACAGCTTTACGTGGAATCCGAACCACGTAGTGCTGGTCTGATTTTCAGCTAATTGACAAGCCTGATACTCAGTTATCTCCCCCACACAACATCCGCACAATGATTACCACCCAACATGGACACCCCAGACTTATCTAGTAGTGTTCACGCCCATAGCAACCACCAAGCGGACGCCATGTCGGTATTAAGAGGACCGAGCATACAGCTTATCGCCTACAATCTCCCAAACACTTTGTCCCCATGTAGCTGGGTTACAGCACTGTGCCACCAATGCCGACAATAATATAATGCATATAGCCGATTTCTACTACTTAACATGTCTTTATAGTGTACATGAATCTCACAGCCTATTTATCAAAAAATGCAAAACTGACTTTTGCGGAGAAATTGAATACCGCAGCTGCAGAACAATGATTGTATTCAGTAATGACGAACCAACAAAATCGAGTATATTTCACGGATAGGTCATCCCAGAAGCCTGATACTCATTAACAAAGACAAAACCAAATATTAACAACCTTATTGTCCCAGTACTACGACAGCTTTTGCACTGCCCTGAAGAAATAGCTTTAAACCAATCAAAAAAATCACAGACATTGAACAGACAGAGATAATGCTAATAAATCTGTAGCATAATTGATTAAGGTTAGTTAAAAACCGTTTAGAAAGTCAATTTAAACGCAAAAACGTTCCAATAGGACTAGGCCTTACAGAAACTGTATGATTGTTTGGCCTAATGACTACTAAATGATTAATAGTACTAAAATAATAAAAGTACATTACTTATTTATAATAGTTAAAGAAAATAAGCTGTAAATTGTTCATAACTTACTTGAAAAACACTAAATTGTGCTAGTTTTGGTTTTACTGTCTATATAAAATTTCAGTACAGGTTGAATTGATAGAGATTACGAGATTAGGAAGTTATTTACATTTAAATATCTTTGAGTTTGTAGAAGTCCGATGCCGTACCAGACACCAGCTGGTACCACCGAAGAAGAATGAAATAATTGGTCAGCATATATAACGGTAACTACACTTATATACATACTATGTTTTTAAATAGTAAGTTGCACTCCTAGTTATCTTTTTAATTTAAGGGGGCCGAATGATAAAAAATTACAAAAAATTAAATTTGTATTATTATAGATTTGTTACCTTTCAGTTGACTATAATTTTATGTCGATCTAAAATTTATTAATGCTAGTTTTTACGAGAATTTTGTTATGTTATCTGACCTTGAAGTTGAACATCATTAACATCTATGCTGTTTAGGATTTTTTTCTACAGACAAAAATTTGTTTTTTCTCAATTTCCTAAATGTTTTTTTTTTCAGACAAAAATCTTTTTTTTTTCAAAAACTGTTTGAAATATCAACATGATTTTTTTTTTATTTTTCCCAGGAAGTTTTGAATTGTTTTAATCAAAAGTATTGTCCCTAAATAATAGTTTTTTTATTTTAAAAATCAAGTAAAAATCAGCCAACATTTTAAAATTGTAAGAATAAGAAAGTTATAGATATATTTTTAATTCCTCTGCTTAAAGTATGTAAAAAACAAGGACTTTTGTAACGAAATAATATAAACCTAATAGCTTATCTAGTTTTTGAGAAAAAATCTTTAAAATGCATAAATTAACATAGGTGGTATAAGACGGCCCAACCTCCCTTGAGATATTTCAAACTGTGGCAGTCTTCCTGGATATGAGGGACGTCATCAATAGAGCTGACATGTTTTCAAGTAATTCATATACGCGTGATATATCATTTGAAAAGTCTTGTTAAGACATGAAGAAGTACTGTTTAACATAAAAATCTGACCACTCCCAAAATATACATCCTCAAACTCATGTGATGTTTTTTAAATTACTTGCACTCCTTCATTGACAGTTTTGGAATTTAATTTAGCCTATTTGAAATCTAATTTACGGCAGTCTTCCTGAAAATCGGAACACCTGCAAGGACGGGATCGGTCACCAGTCGGGATACCCATTCAAGGATCAGCCACGCTTATGGTTTCTTTAGAAACACTGATTATCTTAAAAGACATTGAGTCCTAATGCGTTCACAATTTCTTAATGAAGATGTTAGTTACGGATATACCATGGCTGCTAAATGCAATTCTTAATACTTTGTTTTGAACATTTTGAATCTTTTTCAGTTTGCCGGAGGAAATGCTCTTTCCCCAAACTGAACAAACATACTGTACATAATTAAGGGCTGAAGAATTGTTTTATACATGCATATGCTTGATTAATTTTGTTGTTTACATGAAGACATGAAGATTCCATGTTAATTTTTTATCGAGGTATATACCTAAGTATTTGATGCCTTGACCATCGGGGTTCCAAGGAATTGAGGTATTTTCAATAACAACTTTAGGTGGCAAAATATACTTTTTCAAAGAGAAAAACTTTGTTTTACATTTCAATGGATTTACAGATAGTCTCAAGCTTTTAAACCAGCCGGTCAGAGTTGTAACACTAAATTGTAAGGGAGTTACGGCTTGTTGACATCAGAGTGCTGGGTAATAATGACTGTGTCATCAGCATAAAGCACGATAGTAGCCTGAGGGAGCTCAGGAATATCAGACATATATAAGTTAAAAAGAAGAGATTCCAGTAATGAGCCTTGAGGAACACTTGCGCCTACTGGACGAACTGAGGTAAAGTGTGCAGTTTAGTTTGAAACAAAAAGTCCTATTAGACAAAAAAGATTACAACAAAGCTCTCCGATGCAAAGGAAGCCAAAAATCATACACTTTATACAATAGGCCACCATGCCAAACCTTATCAAATGCATTTGCTATGTCCAAGAATGCCGCCGATGAATGAAGTTTCCTCTCAAATCCTAAACAGTTGGTTTTCATTAATCCGTAGAAGTTCATGAGTTGTAGAATCCCTTGTACTAAAACCAAACTGATAAGGGGGAATTATATTAGAATAATCCAAGTATTTTTGCAGTCTCTTCTGTATAATTTGTTCAAATAATTTTGATTTTGATGAAAGGAGACTGATTGGACGGTAAATGCTTGAAGAATTTTTAGGTTTTTGGGCTTCTGTATAGTAAAAACTGAGCAAGATTCCAGTTTTTGGGAAAGTTCCCAACAGAAATACAAGCATTGAAAATAGATGCCAGTATTGAAAGTTCTTCGGTTGAAAAATTCTTCAAAACTATGTTAGGTACCAACTTTCTAATTTCCAATGGTGAGGTATATTTCACAGGCTGCTCTGCTCTGCTAGGAGTCGCGGACAAAAAATCTTCAACATTTCTGTTGGTTTCAAAATCATGAACAGCAATAAGAACGAATGCATTCTCAAAATAATCTTCAAACACATTACGTTTTTCCTTTTTATAAAAATTGCCACTCCTCCAGAATCATAGGGTGAATTCCTGTCTTCTCTATAGATAAAGTATCCAGGGATTTTTAAATGTTCATTTATGACAAAGTGTGTCTCAGTGATGCAGGTGACATCGATGTTATGCCAAACCATGAACACTGAAAATTAGTCTTCTTTCTCTTAAGCCATCAGCATTCCAGTTCTGGAATATTAAATTATAATTGGTCATGAGATTATACTGAGCCATCTTGTAACAGTGTTTTAATTACGATATGTAATAATTGTTTAATTTTTGGCGTAAAAGTTTGTACTACCTGTCAATCACAAGTTTCTCCAAAGGAACAGCAGAGGTATCGTCTAGTGATTGATGGTTTTCGAGGAATTATTGAGTCGCTTCAGTCGTGTTGAGTGAGGATACACTATTAGTAACAGCTTGAGCGTATGACCTTGGATGATTGCATGTTAGAAGAGAATTTTTACTGAGTGTTGGTCCATTATCTCTGTTGTACATTGCACATTTTCATTATTCACATGACTGGCATTTTTAACCATTGAATTATTAATAGAGTTACCTTTCTTATTATCAACTCTTTCGTTTAGCTCTTCAACAAATTTACAGGCCTCTGTAGTTAAGTGTATGAGTTTCACCACAACTCACACAAGTAAGAGTGTAAGTTTTTTTTTTTTTTTTTTTTTTTTTTTTTTTTTTTTTTTTTTTTGCATGATGAGTAATGATGTCCTGTGCATTTGACACACCTAGGATATAATTTGCAGAAGTTTGTTGTAAGTTCAAAGTGCTAACAGCGAGTACATTGAGGTATAGTTCTAGTCTTCCTTTTAGGTTCAACACTTATTATAGAAAAGCACAGTTTATCCAGGAAAAACATATAATTTACTTTTTAGTCATTTTTCAAGGTGACAAGACAACGCACAGAGGGATAGGTAATTTTTTTTATTAGAAGTCGAACTACGCTTAGAGTAGGATATTCGAGAGAGATGACTTCAGTTTTTATTTCTTCATCAGAAAGTGAACATGGAACACACTGAAGTACTACTTCAAGTTTTTTGTCTTGTTTTGTTTGAAATGTATGGTATTTAACGTTAGCTTGGTCATATAAAGCCATCAAATTTCTATAATCAACATTGTTTTGGAGGTTTACTTTCAGAGACTTCCTTTTGACTTCAGTGGAAAAGTCAAATTTGACAAGTTGCTTTATATATTTTACTATTTTCTGATGATTTTTTACATCATGGATTGTATATGTAGCCATATAGGTGGCTATTTATCTGGCTTGGAGAGTTTATCAAGAGAAATAGAGTTATCGTCATGTGTCAATATTAGATGAAATGGGGGTTGTCGAAACGTAATTATGATCAGGAAGGAGTTGAAACCTATTTTGTTTACGAAGTTGATCAGCGTCAAAAGCTTACTTCTTTGGTTTAATAATGGACGAATTTGCCAATTTTCGCGTATTTGGGGAGACAAAGCCATTCATTTCACTGTTAGAATCGATATCGTTTAAGGTTTTTGTTTATTGTTGGCGATGCCATTTCACAGACCAATTTGGCCTTTGGGTTATGTTTACGTTTGAACAATGAAGAAATAGCACATTTAACTATTATATAAAGAAATAAAACTTAAATTAATTACTTTATTCTTTATTCATCTTGTATATACATACATGAACAGAGTTAAATTGGTTTACAACAAACACTTCAAATACAAATGCAAAAACTAATGCATAGCTAAATATTAACAAGGAAAAAAAATTCTTCCAATGAATATACACTTTTTCAATAGATTTTTTTTACATTAGTTTTAATATATTTACTCTCAATATTAATTTTTAATTCAATTGGTAAATGATTCAAAGCTTTTAATCCCATGTATGTTGCTTTTTTTCTATAAAAACTCAAATTATGTTGAGAAATATTTTAATCATTTTTATTTCTAGTGTTGTAAGAATGAAATTTACTTCTCGAATCAAGGTTTTGAATGTTATTCTTTACAATTAGTAAACAATCCAATAAATACTGATCATAAACTGTTAATATCTGTAGACTTGAAAAATGTTTTTTACGGATATATGCGGCTCAAGTTTCAACATGATTCTTAACGCTTTTTTTTGTAGTAACAATATTCTATCGAGATTTATTTTTGATGTTCCACTATAGACTGCCAAGCTATAACATACGTGTGAATGAACGTTAGCATGGTAAATTGACTTCAATGTATCCAAATTACATAAAAAAAGTCATTCTTCGCAATGTATACAAGCCTGAGCAAATTATTTTTCCTATGTTGTCTACATGGAAGTCCCAACTGAGATGACTATCTATTTCTAATCCTAAGAATTTTGTGTAATTTATTTGGTCCAATCTATTTTCATCAACTGATATATTTATTTGATTAGTTATACTGTATTGTTTGGTCGAAAAAACAATGTAATTAGATTGATTTGCATTTAAAAAATGTAGCAACAAAATCGTATACGCGGCAATGGCAAATTTACTTCAACATCGAAAACCACCCTGTTTGTTATACCAATAGACACAGGGTATAACATGGTCTTCCCTATATCTATAAGAAATGATGAGATGTATGGAAATAATCAGACTTTCTGTAGCATACGAAACGAACTTAACGCGGCTGACGATACACAGCACTTATTTTAGAATATCTGTTACGTTCCCATCTCTCAACCTAATACCCCTGTCCGTCCTTTACTTTCTCACTCATTCTCATGATAATATGTAATCTTAACTCTCTCTCCAGTCGCTCGTGCCGAACTCTCTCATCCTCTGTTGCACTCTAGACTACCACGCAACAAGCTCGACCTAGCGGCAACCACGTCGAAGTAGCAAAATTATAAAAAAAGTAGTCTGACATTGACTTTTCGCTTTTTATAGATTGGTATTCATTGGTTATACTTTATTTAATGAATAATCCAAATTAACATGAGTGTGCTTAGTGGCATTTGAGTTTAGCTCAGGCGTGCTGTGTTGTCAAGAGTACTGCGTATGATATATGACAAGCAATAATAACTTATTGAGGTGGAATTCGCTTAAATAGGGCATTTAGTATAATTGGTTCAAACAATAATATAAACAATTCTTATTCTTACTTGTGCGATTCCGACACAACGTTTTGCATATTTTAAGGGGAATATGAATGATGATATGAGTGTAGGATGAGTGTTAATGTGTGTAGTCTGATTACTAACTGAGTTCAACTTTCCTCAGAAAGGGCATTTTATTAATGGCCCAACAGCCAAGGAAACTAAAGGACCTACAGCTTTACGTGGAATCCAAACCCCGTGGCGTTTGTCTGATTTTCAGCTAACTGAAAAGTCTGACACTCAGTAAAAACAATGTATGAACAGTAGGATATAATAATGTAAATTCCACTATTATAAAAATTTTTTGTTCAAATTCCAATACCAATCGATTAGGTTTGAAGTAGGTAAGAAGTAGGTAACAGGTGCATTAAAGAAGTGAAACTTGGCAACAATTCAAGATGTAAAGACGTTGGTGTGATTGCAGCTAGCTTATATCGTCATGCCTTTGATGCTCAGCAAATTTAACTCCAAGATATTTATATTGGCTGATTCTATCTACTTTGTAACAGTCACAATCATAATTCATATAATTGCCACTCGTGTGAACAATTAACGGTCCCATTGGTGGCTCACTCACTTCCCTCAGTGCAATTGGTAAACATTTCATTTTGGAGATATTCATTGTTAACTTTAGTATTACATAGAAGTAGGGACTTAGCACTTAATTGGTTTGACACCAGCTAACACAAATTTTTTCACCGTTAAATAATAGAGTTTATTTTCAAGTTCTATCAATTACTAAAAAGTCATTATTTGAATCTTTTTATGTTATTGTATATAGGGTTATAATTTGTTTTTTATTTGAGTTCTGTGATTTACCAAGTAATAATCAATTTAGGCTTAGTATTTCTGAATATAGCTATACAAAAAACGACCAGAACATGTAAGATCCGTTATTTTAAAAAATTGTTACTGTTGAGTAAAAATAATATTACTAGTAAATATTTTTATAATGAAACTGTACTGAATTGCCTTGTTTATATTTTGTTTTTTAAGTTTTTGGTTTTGTCTGTCTCTTATATTATAATTATATATTATAATATGTAAATACAGTGCATTACGGGTCTAATCGTTTTTTTAATTTTTACATACATTTTTTATGTATATTAGTATACTACTATAGCCAGTGAGAAAAGTAAGGTAATAAATTACCAAAATTTCAAAGGACTTGGATCTAAAACTAAATTATTTCTTGAGAATGTGTTGTCAAGAACATCAGGCAGGGTTTCAGAGAGGAAGGTCCACAACAGATCAAGTGTATATTCTTAAAGAAGTTATAGAAAAATATTGGGAACATGGCAAAACGTCTTATGGACTATTTGTTGACTTTAGCAAAGCGTATGATAGTATTTACAGGAAGAAGATATGGGAAAAAATGGAAAATTTGGGATTCCAGAGAAGTTAATAAAGTTAGCTAGCTTATGTGTCAAAGAATCCAGATGTAAGGTCAAAATTGACAATGAATTCTCCGAAAAGTTTGAAATAAAAACTGGAGTTAGGCAGGGAGATATCATATCACTTACACTTTGAAGGAGCTGGATAAATCAAACTGTGGAATAATGATAGGGCAAAAGAAGATAAGTGTAATAGCATTTGCAGATAATGTGGTACTGGTAGCAGAGACCATAGAAGAACTTCAGGAAATGTTGGATATTTTAGAAAGAGAAACAAATTATGTGGTTCTAAAGATCAATAAAAAAACAAAATTGGTAAAATTTGGAAGAGGTGTAAATAACATTACAGAAGATTTGGATAACCAGTACGAACAGATGGATTCTTTTAAGTACCTTGGTATTACTGTCAACTCACAAAATGATGAACACGCTGAAATAAAGAACAGAATGAATCTTGCCAGCAGAAGTAATTTTGCATTAAATAACATATTAAAGTCAAACATTTTAACACGTCATACTAAGCTTAAAATTTACAAAACAATAATTTTTTGTTTTGTTTTTGACCCATCCTTCAATACGGAGCAGAAACATGGATTTTGGATAAAAACACAGAGACAAAATCAATAACTTTTGAAAACAAGATACTACGTAAAATTTTTGGACCGACTAGAGAAGGAGACCTCCGGAGGCTAAGGCACAATAGAGAAATAAGAGACATGTTCAACGAACCAGACATAATAGCAGAAGCCAGAAGTAGGAGACTCCGATGGACTGGTCATGTTATCAGAAGAAGTGAGAGAAGTACTCTACACCAAACCTGGAAGGGAAATCCGGAAGGAAGGAGACTACGAGGTAGGCCAAAGACCAGGTCATAAAAGATTTGGAGAAGATGGCAATCACAGAAGAGATGGCAAAAGATCGAGATCAGTGGAGACGGCGAGTTGGTGAGGCCAAGTACCACCTTTGGCACCCTTGGCCATGGAAGTAAGTAAGTAAGAATGTGTTCTCATCTGAATATGAAATAGTTTTTTTAACGGAAACTTGGCTTGATGAGACTGTTTTCGCTTCTGAGCTTATCTCACATCAATATAATGTATTTAGGCAGGATGGTAGGTCTAGATTTTGGGGCTCAGGTTTGCTGATAGCTGTGAATTTGAAATATTGGCGTGCCATTAGACTGCCTCAGCTCGAGTGTCAAGATGTTTGTATGGTCTCATTAGCTGACCAATACTGTACGTTGTATAGACAAAACCTTTAATCTATCTATATACAGACGAAGATTATATCACAAACAACATGAAATTGATTTGAAACCATATACAAATATTGTAAAAGAATTTGTTGATAATCTTTTTAAGAACAGAAAAAGTAGAATTAATAACTTTTATTAATATAAGATACTACATTTTATTTCCAGTTTTATTTTATATATTGTAGGTAGTGTTAATAACGAGAGAGTAGGTGCTTAAAAAAAGGCACGCATATGAATTTGGAAAAGTGTATTTGTATAAATAAGGTGTTTCATTACATTTACATTTTTATTTTTTCATGCTGACTATGAATCTTGTAATAATAAATATTTTTAATTTATTGTAATTATTTTGTTCTTCATCGTCGTTTACGTCACCATTAACTACTTTAATGGAAAATTGAGCATTCAACGTAAGATATATATAAACTTCCTACAGGGCTGTTTTTTTCTATTTTCTTGTTATTGAAATATTAATTAATTTGTTTGATTCAAAACCTGTTACACTCTTGAAACTTATGTTAGCTCATAAACTTTTTAAAATTATAATGCTCTCTCAAAGTAAAATTTTTAGAAATACTATCTTTATAATTTAATTGAACATTTGGATTATTCCTTGCGCCTTATACACTTTTTCAAAAACATTCTAAGGTCGACATTAAATTACATTAGCTTCCAATATTTTTTTTAATTCCTTTTCTAAGTATATATTATACGTCTGGCCTGATTTATTTAAAGATACTCTTCATATTTATTTTTTTAAATATCTCTCTTTCCCCCCTCTCTCTCTCTCTTATTTATTCCTCTCTTACCTTTTCACCTTAATTTCAAACCCCATACAAATATAACTAAATTTATGATCATCTGCTCTCTTATTTTACAGACTCATCAACACCATCATCAACCCTCTACTGCGACAGTCTTTATTAATCATTTCCATTGTCAAAAAAAGAACTTTAAAAATACCAAAAAACAAAAATCACAACAACAAAAATAAAAAAACTATTAGACTATATTAAAAGTGTTTTATTTCTATATACTGTATATAATACCCTCTTCCACTCCCTTTAACCAACCAACGACAACAATGACAACACTCTACCATCACAAAACACACACACACACACACACACACACACACACACACACACACACACACACACACACACACACACAAACGCATTGTAACATGTCACAATGAAATTTTCAAGAGACCACAGACCGTATATTTAACAAATTTAAACAACTATCAACAGCCAAATGTCACCAACAAAATGTTCAACAGTCCACAGACCACTAAAACATTCAACAGTCCACAGACCACTAAAACCCCATATAATAACCTACTATTAATTGTTGTAAATAATAGTGATTTTATTTAAAGTTTCAAAACATAGTCTGTTTAGTAATTTAAATTTTTAATTATCTCATAGTGTTTTATTTAGATACTTTTTTAGAGCATATACAGTAAATAAAAGAACAATTAGTAGCTTGAACTGATATCGCCTTACTATTTTGGATCCTATTGGACTGTAACAACACAATTGAAGTGTTTATCTAGAGAGTTACTCGTAAGTTCGTGTAAAACCTGTACAATGTTACTGGAGCTGTTAACTTTCACAATAGAGAGGATATAACAGGCATTTGATGTAGATTTTATGACAATTGATAGATTCAATTTTTATTTTAACGTTTATTTTCTTTATTTGTTCTTTTAACTCTACGTTTTGTTCAATATGAACTGGTTATCATTCATGTTATAGGGTGGCTTTTTAGAATGAACCTAATATTGTCAATTTTCCAGTTGTTTATTGAAAAATTATCAATATTCCACTTTCAGTGTTCAATGTAAAGTAAAATATTAATAGCTATTCAAAATAAAATTGACTATAAAATAAATTAAAAGTTTCTGTTTCTATTGTTTTTTTAGTTGAAAAAACTGTAAAATTAATATTGTTAGCAAATTTATTGTTCAAACACCCAATGTCTCAGAATAATGCTCAGTATTTACTACTTTTTTCCAACGGAGATACTGTATGATTATATATAAATCATCTATATAAACATTGTATAGTTTTATTCCCACATATCACTTTTAAAATATCATCTTATAACAGTATATCATTTCCTTACTATCACACCATATTATGTTTACTGAGAGATTTAAAATAAATTTGTTAAGCAAATATATGTAATTTGTTGTTGAACATACATATCCTATTCAGTATATTAAAACAATCGGGTAATTTAGTTCACTCACTTTCTAAATTTATTGACCGATTTTGATAAAATATTTTTTATTAAAAAGATAATTTTAATTTCTAAGTCGTAACGAAACTAGAGTTTTGGAATTCTCGTAGATTTGTGTCCTACACGACGTCAGTAGATAAAAAGCCCAGGTTCTGGGCTCACTTTTCTGGCCTCTGATTGGTCGAGAGCGGTCACGTGACCGGATCCAAGATGGCGGCGCCCATTTCCCGCCAAATTTCCTAACCTCACTTTTCCTAACCTCAAATTTACCGCCAAATTCCCAAATTACCCTCAAATTTCCCACATTTCCCCTCAAATTACCCAATTTCCCTCACATTTCCCACATTTTCCCCAAATTACCCTCAAATTTTCCTCAAATTACCCGATTTCCCTCACATTTCCCACATTTCCCCCCAAATTACCCTCAAATTTCCCTTAAATTACCCAATTTCCCTCACATTACCCACATTTCCCCCCCAAATTCCCTTGTTATACTATATAAGATACACTTTTTTTGTCCAATATGGCGTCCTTTTCCCTGTTAGACTATATAAAATGCACTTTTTTGTCCAATATGGCGTCTTTCCCGCCCACAACAACTCACACCCCGTGGGAAAATTCCCTCTCCAAAATTCCCTTATCCAAGATGGCGGTCTTTATACTATATAAAATGTAAAAATATGACAACCGGATCCAATATGGCGTCTTTCCCTCCAAAAATTCCTTATCCAAGATGGCGGACTATACACTATATAAAATGTAAAAATATGACAACCAGATCCAATATGGCGTCTTTCCCTCCCAAAATTCCCTCAGCCAAGATGGCGACTTTAGACTATATAAAATGAACTTTTTTTGTCCAATATGACGTCTTTCCCTCCCAAAATTCCCTCCAAAAATTCCTTATCCAATATGGCGGACTTTATACTATAATAAATGTAAAAAGATGACGACCGGATCCAATATGGCGGTCTTTCCCTTCGGGTACTTCCGGCGACTGTTGGCTACCTTCGTACACTCTTAGCCCGTCGTCTGCTGGTCGGGCGCGCATGCGCGTTGTTACTCTACTCATATATACACCATAACAAAATTAATATTTCATACACTATAATAAAATTAATATTTAATATACTCTATGTGCTCGACCCGATCGTAGCGCACCTGGTGGCAAAACTTAGCACATCCTTTCGGAAACATGACGCCTTCGGAAGGGAAGTCCCCGTGGGAAAATTCCCTCCCTCAATTTCCCTCGTTATACTATACAAAATGCACTCTTAACCTTTCCCAACTCATACTATATAAAATGTAAAAGATGGTGGCCATTTACATATGTACTATATAAAATGTTTTCGTGTACTTCCAGCGACCGTCGGCTACCTTCGTACACGTCGTCTGCTGGTCTGACGCACACCCAAATGCCACGCTCTGATTGGTTACCTCCCTACTTTACAAGTAATATTTCTCACACGTACTGTTAGACTACTTATTTAATTTAATTTTTCTCAAATTTTAACAAATACACAGTTAACATACGCTCTTAGCTTTGGGTACTCATCCACGGCTTCCTACACTGTTACCTACCTATACTTATCTATCGAATCACAGTTCATCCTCAAGCCCCTACTTAACACTCTAGGCAACCCGCAATACACGTTTTTAATTAATTATTTATTCAAAAATGAAGGGACAATTCTTTTTATTTGATCTGTTTATAATTTGTAATACACTGTTATCCTATCCATTTTAATTAATTTTTTATTTTATATTAAATACTCTGTTAACATGCGCTCTTACCTTCAACTACCATCTACTTCTGGATACCTTCGTATTAACCCGACATCCTCTAAACCTAACACGCTAGCTTAACGCTCTTACCCTAGAGCCCTCATGCCTAACTGAACTATCCAACTGTACTTACAAAGTCTACTCGGACTTTATCAGTCCGTTATTGGTCACATGCTTCACATTTTCTTTCATTAACTATAACAATTTCCTATTTTCACTCACCTTTGCATGCATGTACATCTTACCTAGGTTACATTACTTACTCTCGGCTACTTTTATTATCAATTCTGTGGACTCAAATACCTCACTTCCCATCCACGTACCTATCCAGAACCCATCAGCCCCCCTACATAACGAAACAAGCACACCTACCTTCACTTCCTCTCCACAAACATTCCTTCCTTTGTACCGACACTCAAGGACTAATTCACTACCATTTCACAACCTATATACTAGTTATTGGACTGCCAGTAGTGCCAGCGCACCGACAGTACATTCAGTTCTCTCACAACACAGGAACTGACCTCAATATTTTTTGCTATTTTAATTGGCACCAGACGGACTGCATATCAACCACATGTTAACCCTAGAGGTCAAGTGATATCAAACAACATTCAATGCATTTCCTCACAGATAGTCGTAGAATCCGACCATATCTGGTCTTTTATTAAACAAAACGAAAGAATTATTGGTATTATAGTCCCACAAACACCATGTATTTGAATCATCTCTTCTTTGTTTGATGTTTTCAGTTGTTAAGTATCTTTCAGGGCTTCAAGTTTGTTATTTTAATAGACTTTCTATAAAATGAGTGAATTCCCCGTGTTATTACAGTATAATTTTGATGTACGATCTCTCATTATTACACATAAGATCGATGTAATGTGTTAGCATTTTTATAAATTATGGAATTTACAACAAAACAAATTGATAAAACTTTGTTAAATTAAGTTTACTCGTAATAATTTAAATATAAAGCTTAAATTATTGAAAAATGTTCTATGTATTACGTATGATAATTGAAGGCCTACATTGGAAATGGTTTGAAACGTTTATAAGGAGATGTTTTATTTAGTGAGGGGCAAATAAAGTACCGTGTGATTAGTCTAGAATCGTCTTTATAAACTATAATCAAAAAATGAAGCTGCGAGATTATTATCAGGCCTATTACACCAACAGAAAAAGTTACAGCCTATTAGATATTATTCTACTGACTTAGTTAGCCTGCATAGTTTATTAAAAGGTAAACTTTTGCATATTATTATGGAAAAACCTTTAATGTTGTAAGCTGTTCAGGAATTAGGTATAAATTATTTCCATTAACATTTGTAAGATACTTCAAAATCTAAGGTGGAAGTCTAAATATTAAAGATGTTTAAGTGGTTAATTAATGGTTAATTGAATTAATATCTGTAGATTATTGAGTCTTCGTAGCAATGATATTTGTTTGTGATGGTCTTTAAACATTTTTGCAATTATTTTCATTTGTAATAACAAGGGGCATTCACTCATTTTATAGAAAGTCTATTAAAATAACAAACTTGAAGCCCTGAAAGATACTTAACAACTGAAAACATCAAACAAAGAAGAGATGATTCAAATACATGGTGTTTGTGGGACTATAATACCAATAATTCTTTCGTTTTGTTTAATAAAAGACCAGATATGGTCGGATTCTACGACTATCTGTGAGGAAATGCATTGAATGTTGTTTGATATCACTTGACCTCTAGGGTTAACATGTGGTTGATATGCAGTCCGTCTGGTGCCAATTAAAATAGCAAAAAATATTGAGGTCAGTTCCTGTGTTGTGAGAGAACTGAATGTACTGTCGGTGCGCTGGCACTACTGGCAGTCCAATAACTAGTATATAGGTTGTGAAATGGTAGTGAATTAGTCCTTGAGTGTCGGTACAAAGGAAGGAATGTTTGTGGAGAGGAAGTGAAGGTAGGTGTGCTTGTTTCGTTATGTAGGGGGGCTGATGGGTTCTGGATAGGTACGTGGATGGGAAGTGAGGTATTTGAGTCCACAGAATTGATAATAAAAGTAGCCGAGAGTAAGTAATGTAACCTAGGTAAGATGTACATGCATGCAAAGGTGAGTGAAAATAGGAAATTGTTATAGTTAATGAAAGAAAATGTGAAGCATGTGACCAATAACGGACTGATAAAGTCCGAGTAGACTTTGTAAGTACAGTTGGATAGTTCAGTTAGGCATGAGGGCTCTAGGGTAAGAGCGTTAAGCTAGCGTGTTAGGTTTAGAGGATGTCGGGTTAATACGAAGGTATCCAGAAGTAGATGGTAGTTGAAGGTAAGAGCGCATGTTAACAGAGTATTTAATATAAAATAAAAAATTAATTAAAATGGATAGGATAACAGTGTATTACAAATTATAAACAGATCAAATAAAAAGAATTGTCCCTTCATTTTTGAATAAATAATTAATTAAAAACGTGTATTGCGGGTTGCCTAGAGTGTTAAGTAGGGGCTTGAGGATGAACTGTGATTCGATAGATAAGTATAGGTAGGTAACAGTGTAGGAAGCCGTGGATGAGTACCCAAAGCTAAGAGCGTATGTTAACTGTGTATTTGTTAAAATTTGAGAAAAATTAAATTAAATAAGTAGTCTAACAGTACGTGTGAGAAATATTACTTGTAAAGTAGGGAGGTAACCAATCAGAGCGTGGCATTTGGGTGTGCGTCAGACCAGCAGACGACGTGTACGAAGGTAGCCGACGGTCGCCGGAAGTACACGAAAGCATTTTATATAGTACATATGTAAATGGCCACCATCTTTTACATTTTATATAGTATGAGATGAGAAAGGTTAAGAGTGCATTTTGTATAGTATAACGAGGGAATTTGAGGGAGGGAATTTTCCCACGGGGACTTCCCTTCCGAAGGCGTCATGTTTCCGAAAGGATGTGCTAAGTTTTGCCACCAGGTGCGCTACGATCGGGTCGAGCACATAGAGTATATTAAATATTAATTTTATTATAGTGTATGAAATATTAATTTTGTTATGGTGTATATATGAGTAGAGTAACAACGCGCATGCGCGCCCGACCAGCAGACGACGGGCTAAGAGTGTACGAAGGTAGCCAACAGTCGCCGGAAGTACCCGAAGGGAAAGACCGCCATATTGGATCCGGTCGTCATCTTTTTACATTTATTATAGTATAAAGTCCGCCATATTGGATAAGGAATTTTTGGAGGGAATTTTGGGAGGGAAAGACGTCATATTGGACAAAAAAAGTTCATTTTATATAGTCTAAGGTCGCCATCTTGGCTGAGGTAATTTTGGGAGGGAAAGACGCCATATTGGATCTGGTTGTCATATTTTTACATTTTATATAGTGTATAGTCCGCCATCTTGGATAAGGAATTTTTGGAGGGAAAGACGCCATATTGGATCCGGTTGTCATATTTTTACATTTTATATAGTATAAATACCGCCATCTTGGATAAGGGAATTTTGGAGAGGGAATTTTCCCACGGGGTGTGAGTTGTTGTGGGCGGGAAAGACGCCATATTGGACAAAAAAGTGCATTTTATATAGTCTAACAGGGAAAAAGACGCCATATTAGACAAAAAAAGTGTATCTTATATAGTATAACAAGGGAATTTGGGGGGAAATGTGGGTAATGTGAGGGAAATTGGGTAATTTGAGGGAAATTTGAGGGTAATTTGGGGGGAAATGTGGGAAATGTGAGGGAAATCGGGTAATTTGAGGGTAATTTGGGGAAAATGTGGGAAATGTGAGGGAAATTGGGTAATTTGAGGGGAAATGTGGGAAATTTGAGGGTAATTTGGGAATTTGGCGGTAAATTTGAGGTTAGGAAAAGTGAGGTTAGGAAATTTGGCGGGAAATGGGCGCCGCCATCTTGGATCCGGTCACGTGACCGCTCTCGACCAATCAGAGGCCAGAAAAGTGAGCCCAGAACCTGGGCTTTTTATCTACTGACGTCATAGTTGCGATGTTATTCTTATGGAGATTAATTTTAATTGATCAGCTGGCGACATAAACAAATTTTATATTTTCCAAATAATGTTTTAGGTTAAACATAGAGAGCAGCACAGTAAAATATCAAGTTAATTATAAAAATACATGTCTGTCTGTGTGTAAGTTATCATCAGCCGTTAAATAAAATTAAAACATTTGAAAATAGGCTTAGTAATAACATTGGTTGTCTATAATTATTATAATACAAATAGAGTCCAAATCAAGTGCAATGAGTGAGTTACTGTAAAAAAGAATTAAATAATATGATTTTACCTAAGCCATTTTAATTACTAGTATTTGAAGTAAAGAGTTACATGCCGAGGCTGAAGGCCGAGCAGTACGAGTGCAACAAGTGACGGGGTTGGCACGCGGAGCGTGCAGACTTGTGTCCTATATTTGGTAAATCAAATCGTTTTTGCATTGATCAATGTTTTGGAATGCTTTAAATATAAATTAGTATTCTACAAACCGTAATAACTTGAATTGCGTTATGCACAATCAATAGCAAGAGCATCGGTGTCACTTTCCATTGGTGTCCGGTAATATACCATTATTATGTCAAAACTTTATAACCTAGGGCACCAAATTGGTAACTCCTAATCTCTGAAGCCTACCTCCAGGAGGGGGGGGAGAGTGTGAATTACTCTCTGGAGTCTGGACACAACATCAGCGTTAGTCAACAAGTACCTGCCGCAAGTACACAACCATAATTGCCGTCAAGACACTCACCTAGCAGGGGTTGGGTGGGTGGACACAACGTCAGCATTACTCACCTGTACCGATCAATGCTGCAGGTATATAACCCTAATTGCCAGCAAGGGACTCTGCGCCTACTCTGGGGCGGGAAGTGAGTATGAATTACACTCTAGACACAACATCAGCATTACTCACCTTGTACCAAGCAAGGCCGCAATTAAATGACCGTAATTGTTAGTAAGATACTCAGCACCTAGCCCACCACCCTAGGGGTTGGGTGGAGAGTGTGTACGAAGTACACTCTGATCCACTACATCATCATTAGTCACTTTGTACCTAGCAATGCCGTATGTATAAAATCGTAACTGCCCTCTGCTTTATATTTTCAGTTTGTAATTTTGAGCATTCTAAATGCTTCTGAAACTTTATGATGTTTTGTTAAAAAATATAAAAAAATTAGTTTAGTAGGTCGTCTTGAACTACCTGAACTTTGGAAAACTCGGTTTCACACAAATGTAATTCCATTTATATATATATTTTTTTTAAATTCATAAAATGTTGATTCCTGTCTTCCTAGATGGCTTACTCCATCCTTCTGGCAAAAATATTCACAAATTCGTATGTTGTGCTATTCGTTTTCCTTATCATCGGCAACAAGGCTGCTGTACATGATTCGAAAGTACCGGTACAGAGTGTGGCAAAAAAACTCCCTATTTTAGTTGCTTTGTAGTGAGTAGAGTGGACCACTCAGAACGATGAGAATAGCGGCAATCGACGTGGGAGGGGGGGACCGTAGCCATAGGTACCTAGTCGACAGCCACCATCATGGTGTGGGTCCTTATAGAGTTTTGGAGGTCCTTATAGAACGTTCATCCGTATCATTTCAAATTCCTCCTCGGCAGTCGTTACTGGAGTGAAAACAACCTTCTTGAAATCCATGAGAAACCTCTTTCTAGTGAACGAATTACTGTTTGATGCGCGTTATCACGACATGCAAACATTTGCTTTTATTTCTTTTTTTTTAAGAAGATAGCATTTTTGTTACTGTGAACTCAAACAAGTATGCTAATATGATCAAAGAGTTTTTTGAACCTGCCTTACAAGACCGGGCTTTCGAGAACGTGTGGCAGCAGGATGGTGTCACAGAACATACTTAGCGAATGTCAATGAACAATTTAAGGTTTCTCGGCCGATTGATTTCTCGGGGAGGGAACATTTAACTCCTTGTGACTATTTTTGGGTCACTTAAAGGCCGAAGTGTTCAAACATCGCCCCAGGAACCTGCAAGATCTGAAGAAAGCGATTCGCTAGGAAGTTCAGCGCCTCCCTCAGGCCATGCTCGAGAGTCAACGAGAGCCACAGAATTTACTTGCAATAGTGTATTATTAACAAGGCCAACAATTATCTGATATCTTTCTTAAAATAAAGTAGGAAAAACTTTTCATATTGTAAAATTAGTTAAAATAAATAATCTTTTTAATCCTTATTTTATTCAGTTACTTTAAGTTTTTATCCAGGCTTAAAAATAGGGAGATTATATTTCTGCAAAATGTTGAGGAATGATTGTGGTATAATAAATTACTTTTTTTAATTCATGTTCAGTGCAAAAGCCACACTGAAATTTCAAAAATGCAGGAAAATCATGCTTACTAAAGAAAATATAACAAAAATTAATATAGTCTAAAAATAGGTTAGATTTAACGATTTTTTTACATAACAAGATTCTATAGGATAAAAACTATGTTCCCAAAAAAGTATAGACCTTATTATATCTATATAATATAAGATTAATATATTAGCCTTGCACATTCTATGTTGGGGGTTTAACTTTACTTAACACATACTCACTAGTTTATCTTTCGTCAAACTATAAGTTAAGGTCGTCAAGTAAAGATAAACTATCATATTATATAGGCTTACAAAAGAATAATTACTGTATAAGTGACACGAAAGGTCATACATAAATGTAATAAACATACAATGTTATATGACCTAATTTGAAAATACAGTGATAAAGTAACGCCGAGATACAAGTTGGGTTTTGTTGTCCGTTCGTGTATAATGAAGCGGGTCGTAACAAGTATATGTTGGTATTTTGGGTCCTTTACGGCACTCCTCTAGAGACGTATAGAGAAGGCCCTGCCTACAGAATGTCCTTGCCTCTCCTTCTCATTCCAACGTCAATATACAACTTAATTTATTTCTCTAAATAGTGTAATGTTTTGACATTACGACAATATTGTTGGAATATATAAACAGGGTGTTTCTACATTCATGTTACAAACTTCATTGTATTGTTTCTTTGGTAGAAAAAGATGTGAAGTGTAATTAATGAAACCGGAAATAAGAGTCGAACTACTTCCTGCCATCTCCTTCCTAGATTTATTTGGAATACGAACAGTTCACTGCCAGGATAGAGCGCGCCTCATTCAACTTCAGAATTTTGTTTTGCCTTTTTAGATGTTTAACCATGAGTCTATCTCTTTTTGTTTACATTAAAATACATATCTTTTAAATTACCTTTTTAAATGAGTATTTGAACATTTGTGGAGTAGAAGAACTAGTAGCAGCCGCAGTGATAGGTGCTTCCTGTCCGTAGAGGTCTGACAGCCGCACGACAACTGATTGAAGAATCAGCGTAGTTTGTAAATATATTATTGATTACTCATATTGATTGTTTAAATTCTCTCGTATATGAAGTGAAAGTAGGTCGAAACTCGTACTATGTCATGGAATGTATAAAGGTCTTAGATTGATTGAGGAATGTAGAATCATCAGAGACAATTACTCTATACAAAATGTATGACCTAGCTTTTTAAGACAGAGGCTAATGGGGTAATTAAAACGACCACAGTCTGCACGAGTTCGGTACACCACCAATACCAGGAGATCGGATCCGAATTCTAATGCTAACTTTGCTAACTTTTGGGCTGAATTTTTAAATTTCTAGTATGAGTAAAAATATTTTCGGTTAGTAACATATAGCCGAATTTTTAGTAAAACATAATTGCGTTCCTAAAAGATAAGCCTTTTTATTTAAATGAAGCCCGTGCCTGGTAAAAGACTGCCTTGATATATAATCAAGGAATACGGAGGACACTTTATCACGACCAGAGATCTCGTTTTCATTACCATTATTAATCTATGAGATATAGTGTGAGTTCGGTATTATCATATCTGATAGGAACGCCTACAACTATGGCGTAGTTGTACTACACTACAACTGTGGCGTAGTTGTAATACACTACAACTATTGTATTAGTGTGACTAAACTCCTCCAGACTTTGTCTGATGCATTCGCACATGCTACTACAGTCATCAGGAACATTGTTTGTATCCCAAAACAGAATGACAAAATCGTAATCTGTATTATTAATCAAACCATTTACCACTTTTCACTATTTATTCAAAACTATACCTCCAATTGACTTGAAATGTTGTACATAGGTTTATCGTGGCCCCTAGAGGCCCACTAAGAAAGGATTTTCCTCTCCAACCTCAAGACTCTACCCCGGCCTCCAAAATTCCCATGGTATTCATATTGAGCTAGATTAATTTATTGATTTATTTGATTGACAGCAGTTTAAAAAAAACTGAATTATTGTGGAAGGCTAAAATTTTAAAATAGTGAAAACATACAGCTTAAACTGAAAGCTTTCTGCACATTTCGATTATATAATTGAACTCAATATTATGACCAGCGAAGCGATTGTGTACAGCTAGTTGGTATATGAGTTCTGTTTACAACAGCTATCACCTTTTACATTTTCAAGCGAAGCATTTGGCTCAATAACAGGTACAACACCGAACTCAGAACCAAGTTTATTATTAAGTGTTTCACGTAGTTCATAACCAGGGGAGTCTCTAGATAAAAACACCTATCAGAACCCAACATCACACATTGCTGACGATTTTTCCCAGTACTCTTTCATCTTGTTGGCGAAGGCTAATTTTTTTTTTTTCGGACCGTTTGGGTCTGTATTGTTTGCTTTTCTCTTAAGTTGTTATGGATTGTCTTTCATTCATTTACCTTTTTCCCGTATGTGTCCCTGTCTGACGTGTCAGATGTGTTACGTTTTTATATGTATTTTCTCACTTCTTTCATCCAGGGTAATGTGCTTGTAAGTAAGTTTATACGGTTTAGTATTTTATTGGTTATTCGGTATTAGGTAATCTGCTTGTGTGATCGTAGAACTTTAGGCGCCTTTTATTGATGAAACTTATCAGTTTCGATGTTTGAGTAAAGCTCCATGGTTTCGTTCTTTTGTAGTCTGTCTCCTTCTGGTGTGAATCCTAGTATTTTTCTGATGATTTTTCTTTCCTTTTTTATTTCATACAGATCTAACTTTCTATATAGGGCTAGTGTTTCACTGGCATATAGTACTGTGATTATAATAGCCGTGTTGTGATGTCTGACCTTGGCTGTTCTTGATATCCATTGTTAGTTACATATGTTTTGGATCATTCCAAGCGCTTTCCTTGTTTTCTGTTGTCTGTCTATGTACGCCAGTTTTTCTATTCCTGTTGGTTCTATAATTTCCCCTGAGTATTTGAAGAGTGTGATGTTTTTTATTGCTTCATATTACGTTTTCGTGTAATTTCCCTCTCGACTTAGTATTGTGACTTTCCGAATGATATTTGCAGCCCTACTTTTCCTGCACATTTTTTCAAGGTTTCTATTTGTTTTCTTCCTCGTTGTTTCTTGGTCGTATGTTAGAGTCGATAGGTTATCTGCGATGGCTATATATGATATGTCTATTCTTTGTCTGCCAAGAGTGACTGGTTTTCACGTGTTTTGTTTTTTGAGTTCTTTTCCCATTCTTCCATTATTTTGTTTAATACGATGTTAAAGAGTAGTGGCGATGGCCCGTTTCACTGCCTCACACCTGTTTGTATCTCGAATTGTTCTTAGATTGTTCCGTGAATTTGATTTTGGACTTTGTGTTAGTTAGTGTTTGTTCTACTTATTTTCTTGTTTTACAGTCTAATCATTTTTCTTTGAGGATTTGGAATAATGATTGTCTGTCGATTGAATGATATGCTTTTCTGAAGTCTACAAAATTGTAAGTTATGTATTTGCTCCTGTTTCGTGTAAATTTCTAAGATAGAAGATTTGTTCGACTCATGATCTGTTTGGTCTAAAGCCTGCTTGGTAGTCTGCTACTTTTGGCTCTAGTTGTTTTTGATCTCGAGTAAGTAAGCATGTTGATAATATCTTGTATGTGACTGGTAGTAGTGATAATCGTCTGTAGTTATATATATCTATTCTGTCTTATTTTCTGTTTAGGGGGTGTTTTAGTGTGTTTTTCAATTCTTCGTTTATGATTTCAGACTCCCATATGTTTGGTATTATTTGAGTGATTTCTTTTAGCGAGTTTGGAACTAGGGTTTTAAGTAATATAATCTTTTAAGTAATGTAATTCCGTCTTCTCCTGATGCTTTATTGTTCTTCAGTTTCTTAATGCAGTTGTATATATCTTCTCGTGTTGGTTTTGGTGATTCTTCTGGTGAGTGCCCCGTGTGAAATAAGTTCTTTGATGGGAATCTTGTTTCAGGTTCTGGGCAGTTTAGCAGTCGTGAGAAGCATGTTGCTAGTTTTTCAGTTTTCTTTGTTTGTTAGTGCTAATTTTTCGTTTTATTTTCTAAAGCGTAGGTTTTGTGGTGAGTATTCTCTAATTTTGTTGGCGAATGTTTTGTAGAAGAATCTTGTATTGTAGTTTCTAAAATTGTCTTCTATGGAGTTCAGGTGTTCGTTGATGTATTTGAGTTTTGCTTGAGTTGGTGTTTTGGATGTATGTTTTCGTATTTCGTGGAATATCTTTTGTTTTTCTCTGATTTATTGCTATCACACTTCTGTAAGGCTGTTTTCTGTTTTGTAGTGCAACTTTATAATAGTTATTCCACCATTGGTGCTTTGGCTTCTTGGTCAATGGGATTAGTGTTTTTACTGTTTCTATTAATTTGAGATTCTATTAATTAATTTGTCTCTGAAGTTTCCCAGTTTGCTACGTGTTGTTTCTCACATATGTCTGATTTTGGATTCTTGGATTTTGTGTGTGTGTGTGTCAAATTTCGGTACTGAAGTAGATTTTCTTCCGTTTTTTTTAATTATTTGAGTTAATTTGATCATTATTCTTGTAAGATAGTGATCTGAATCTATGTTTGCTCCTTTTCTTACTGGCACATCGTATATCTTTTTCTGTTAGTCATGTGAGAGTGCTATATGGCATATTTGGAATTCTCCTAGTTGGTGGGTGATGTCTTCTGTTTCTTCGGAGTTTTATTCAGTGATGTCGACATGATTTTCAATTTGTTTTGTTGGCTTAGTTCAATAAGTCTTATTTTCCTTTCTTTACTTTTTTTTTTTAATTTGTGTGCTGGTTGGTTCTCAACTGTTTTATTGTACTTCTTTCTTTGCTTTATAAATTTGTATATTTAAATCTCGTAGAATTATTTTAACGTCACACTTAAATATTTTGGACATTTATTTTTTTTTTATTTTTTTGTGGGAGCGTGTACGTTCATGAAAGTGTAATTTTTGTTCGTGTATTTGATCATCATTAGTCTGTCGTTTATTACGTTTACATCTTTTACAGCATCTAGTACTTTTCTGACTAACATGAAGGCCATTCCGTAGATTGGAGATCGTTTACATACTCTCTTAAGAGGATTACATGACAGAAGATAATTGAATCGCATAAGGTTTTTTGCAAAGATGTAACATATCAATAATTTGCTTTAATATTTACTCAGAGTCAATAAAAGGAGAATACTACTTATCAATAAGGTAAAGTAGTAAATATTGGTAAGAACGGTGGGGTGTTTTGGATATTCCGATAATATGGGGGTGATAAATGCGAGTGAAAAATAAGAATATGAAATGTTACAAAATATTATGGCAAATAGTATGAAATCAAGTTAAATTGGAATAAAACAAAGAACATTGTAAGGGGACACTTAACAGTACTGTAGGTTGAAAAGAATATTACTTGAGGTGGTTGAGATCTTATCTTTTTGATCGTCAGCGATATGTGATGTTGGGTTCAGATACTGGTGTGCCTCAAGATTCGATACTTGACACTCACTTTTTCTCATCTATTGCAATAATCTCCCTAACATTGTATCCAAGATAAAACTGGTTCTTCATGCAATAGTAACAAGAATTATCTGTAAAGAGAAAATCATTTTTAGTCAAATTCCACAAATTTAACTTTCTTTGTTAAATTTGACTAAAAAATGACTTTATATTTACAGCCTAATCAATTCCACCAAGAATATACCCCATAAAAAGAATCATCTGCTGTTAGACAATTTTTATATCTTTAAAAGTTTAAGAAACTCTAGATCAGACTCTTGAAGTGCATACTACATATTTGGTTAGTAAGAGACGGTATAGAGCTCAACTTACTCAAACTAAAAAGTTGGCTTGTGAAAACTTTATTCAGACGTCTGCAAATCGGTGCAAAGCCGCTTGGGATATCATATCACAAGAAAATTATTGTATAAGTACTCATGAGGTTAAACTTGATCCAGAAGAGGTTAACAATTTTTTATTAAATTCTTTCTTGGAACTTTCTGAAAAAATACTTTGTAACAGCACTTCTTTCAATGATCTAGTAATGGACTAGTTCCTGCTGAAACTTTCCGTTGGCAAAAAATTGTGCCAGGGAACATTATTCGTATTGTTTCTAAACTATCCAACTCAAAAAGCATGGACTGTTACTGGCTGTCTAATAACATTTTCAAAAAAAATTCATTCCATTAAGGATCTCCTTGCTTTTATAATTAATAAATGTTTGGAATATGGTCATTTTTCCGATCTGCTTAAGCTCTCAAAAGTAATACCTGTTTATAAGAAAGGGGATAAAACTCTGCCCCAAAACTATCGACCCATAACAATAGTCCCCGTATTCCCTAAAATCATTGAATCTGTTATTTTTGAGCAACTCTCTTCTTACTTAAATAGTTTCAACCTGATATCTGACTCTCAGTTTGGTTTTAGAGCAGGTAGATCTAAAACAACCGCATTAATAACAATCATCAACCATACTCTCAGAGCTTTTAAGGATAAGGATCCAGTCGTTTTGTTGTTGCTTGACCTCAGCAAAGCTTTTGGTTGTGGTCTCTTACTACCATTATCGAAAAACTAAAATTCTATGGATTATCTTAGACGTCCTATAAAGTCATTATATCATATCTTTCCAACAGAAAAAATATGTTTCTGTTAAAGGCTCAAACTCTGTTAAACATGTTTCATCTGGTGTTCCCCAAGGATCTATACTTGGTCCATTTTTCTTCTCTATAATTATTAATGATCTTCCTAATATTTAAATGTAGATTCAGTCCTTTATGCAGATGACACTTCCTTAATTGCTAGTCGAAGAAATCTTACAGAGCTTTAAGCTGTAATCAGGGCTGCTCAAATCGATTCGGTGAATTGGTTTTCCTCAAATCAACTTCACTGTAATCAAGAGAAGACTTAAAATATTTTTCTGAGCCTAGCTCATAATTAGGACCCTCAAGTCATTAAATTACTGGGTTTTTTTTATTGATTCTAAATTAACTTGGAACAATTACATAGATAATGTATGTAAAAGGATTTCTCGTGTCAGTTACTTAATCTGGAATCTTAGAGATATAATATCAATCGAATACTTACTATGGTATTCGATATCAATCGAATATAATATCAAGAACAGCTTACTTTGGAATTTTTCAATCCCATATATCTTATGCTCTGATCCTCTGGGAACATGCTATATCTGTTTCCAAGATTGTAATTTTTCAAAATAAGGTCATCAGAACTATATTTAGAGCAGGACCTTTGGTTTCTTGCCGCCTACTTTTTGTCAGGTTGAGAATACTTACAGTCATCAATCTTCACATTTACCAAATATTGTTATCCTCTAAAATAAACTTAAATACTTTTTTCACCAGGCAAGAGACTCATAACAAACTACCCGATATAGATTCATGTTGGACACTCCTCATCATCGGCTTTCAAAAACAGATTCTTCTCATAAAGTTAATTGCATTAAATTTTTCAATAAAAATCACATCTCTGCCCATTCAACTCCATTTAACAATTTTAAGAATAAATTATTATCCCGGCTTCAAAACCATCCCTTCTATTCAATTCAGGAGTTTATAAATACAGAAATTGATATAATCTTCTGAAATAGATGAAACTCCATGACAATTTCACATTATGAATTAGGTTAGTCTTAAGAAATTATGTCTGTTATTTGTTTATTTATTAACTACAGTTTATTGTATGACTGGTGTTTTTTATCAAATCTAATAGTTAAAAAAATATTGTCTTGACTTATGATGTGTGAATCATGTTGTATTCAGCTACTTCCTTGTATTTATAATGTTTTTAAGCTGTATCAATGTGACTATAACTATTTCATGTAAATTATCAATGGCAATAAATATTTTGATTTGATTTTGATCTGGTTTTCAGAATTGGCTAGGTTATATTCAGATTAAACATTAGTCAACTTCCATATTGACAACCAAAATTCTTTCCATAGTGATTCTTCGCTCCAACCAAAAATGATCAAATTAGTTCTAACTGCAACATTTCTTTAAATCGAAATATATTAATATTTAGCTTATCATCACATCACTCAGTTACCGACAAAACTTAGCTGAGCCTTTTTTGCTTTCCTTACTTTTTCCACACTGAAGATAGACACACTCTTAAACAAGTATACTTTGCTTATTGCCATTCCCATCTATCTTATGGAGCCATATTTTGGGGTAACTTCACTGCTTCTGAAAAAAAAACTGTTTTGTATGCAGAAGAGAGTGGTTATACTGATCATTTATGCACATTTTCGTAATCTCCGCCACAAACACTTCTGAAATTCATTACAAATTTTCTAGATTTCGTTACAACCCCCTCACCCATACACATATGGTGGTGATGATCATCCCACCCACCCATACAAGGAAAATGGTGATAACCCTCCCAGCCACCATACACTTATGATGGTACTGATCCTCCCACTCACCCATACTACTACAATGGTGATGACTCTTACGCCCATTGGGGTTAAGTGTTAGAGAGGACGTAACAGTCATAACTTCACCCCTTTAATAAAGGCATTTTTCATTTAATATAATTTCATTTTTTCCATACACACATAAACGTATGGTGGTGGTGATCCTTCCACCCCTCCATGCAAGTACAATGGTGATATCCCTCCCATCAACCCATATACATATGGAGGTGATGATCCTACTACCCATCAATACACGTTTGGTGATGATGATAATACCACCCACCCATACAAGAAGAGAGGAAATGACCCTTCACCTATCTACCTATGATGGTGATGATCTTGCCACCCACTCATACAGGTACTCTGCTACCCACCCATACACGAATCATCCTTTTACACGCCATGATGATGGGATGATGACACTCCCATTCACTCATATAAGTACATTGGTGATATACCTCCCACTTATCCATACTCCCTCCTACAGTGTTGATTGTTATTTTACTATGTGTACTTTTTAATTTCTTTCAATAAAAGTTTTCTTTTCCCTATTACATGCAGGTACTATACTTATTCATGTTTAGTATTTAAAAACTATGAAAACCCCTAATGTGTGTCTTTATAATTCTTAGTTCCTAAACTCCAACCCCTACAAATAAGAGAGGTCATCGCTGTCTTGTTTTCACACCATTATTTTCATTATTCTTAAGACACCGATCGTCAAGACATGGGCGAATATGAGAGGCGAATGAGTATGATGAGTGTAGATAAATGAGTGTATTCATTGTTAATAACTAAGGTCAACTGTTCCTCACAAAGAGCTATTTATTAATAGCCTAATAGCCAGGGCAACTAAGTGACCTACAGATTCACGTGGAATCCGAACCACTTATTGTTGGTCTGATTTTCAGCTAACTGACAAGCCTAATACTCAGTTCTTTCCCCTACACAGCATCTGAACCATGGCTACTATCCAAAAGGGACACCCCAGACTTCTCTAATAGTGTCCACGTTGATGGCAAACATTGAGCGGACGCTGTGTCGGTATTAAGAGGACTGAGAATAGAACCTATCACCTACAATCTCCTCAACATTTTGTCTCCAAGTAGCTGGGTTAAAGCACTGCGCCACCAGTGCCGACAGATTTTTAATATACTTGAACCTTCAAAATAAATTTGAAACAATATATATCTTAGTCTTAGAATTTTCACGCCTTTTACATGTTCTCTTTGCAGGTAAGCTCGGTGGCCCAGCTTCCGCTTTTGTCTGCCTTCCCATACCCTCTACAGAGACAGCTTTACATTATAAACTTGTTAAAGAGAACTTAAAAAAATAAAGCACGTAAACACACTCTCGTAAAAAAATGTCTAAAATAGTTATTAAATTCCCTTACATACTATTAGTTTTATATAAAATCTCGTCTAACCAGCTGCTGGTTCAAAGCGCTCAACGTCAAACGCAGAGAGGCTGTGGGTGGGTGGGTGAGAGGAGGGGGTGCTCCGATGTTCATAATATAATAATAATGTCGCCCCCAGTATTGGTGCATTGCCGGGACATATAATTAATTATCTGACAGAGTGACAAAGAGGACTGTCACTGGAGATAATTAATAACCTTTCTATCAGTTCTTATCCCTCTGTCCTTTACAACTTTGTACCGTCCCAGCCCTTTGTAATGTGATCGGCAGTAAAAATGTGACTGACTATTAAATAACTAACCCTTACTATTACATAACTTTATTGCCACAACTGAAAATAGTTTCAACATTTCTTGTGATGTTTAGTGTACGACTTTTATGAGTTGAACTAGACTACATAAAACCCTGTGGAAATCCTTTATGTATAAAACGTGAAGCAGTTTATTGTCAACGCAACTCCTCCCTTATTTCTTGGCCAATTTAAAAGGTTGAGGTATCAAACAATTTGACTCTTTTTAGCTGTGCAATAAGGTCTTAATTCTTCATTATTTTCACCCTAAAGGGTATGGGAAACCCTCAAAGTACCTTTTCATTCATCCAATTATATTTATTTTAGGAATACAGCAGTTACAAATGTTTTATTACATGGTATACAAATAGTTTTAACCTGTTAATGAATAGAAATCGTTAAAATGAAAATATTTATTGTGTTGTACCACTCGACATTATTACAAAGAATATAAATTATTGGACGATCTGAATGAAAAGCAATATTAAAATCTCTAAGCAATATTTCACTTAGTGAAACAATCCGAAATTAGGTATGTGTGTATTTTGTACTGCTTACATTGGGTGCTATTCCTGATCGGATTGTTTTTCATGTGGCACTCAACATATGAAATACTGACTGGCTTCCATCTCCAAGGTCCAAACACTCTCTTCTTCTATAGTTTACATGAAGCTCGTCATCTGATTGCTTGTAATCTTAATATTGAACTGTAGGTTTTTATGGCTCTAGGGTTGTGATTTTATAAAAATACAAAAAAATAAAAATTATTGTACAATTCCACATAAAAAATGACGTAAACCACATAGTTTATATTTGTTTGTAGTGCTGTAATAAGACTAGGCACGATCAAAATAATTCCCTCCTACTGGTGATATTATCAGATTAAAGCTCGAGGACATCAAATTACAGTATTTCAAGCTTTTACTTCTCCTTTCTCTCCGCCACGTCCAGTGAAGGATTTACCACAATAGGCGAGAGAAAAAAAAAAAGAGAGAGAGAGAGAGAGAGAGAGAGAGAGAGAGAGAGAGAGAGAGAGAGAGAGAGAGAGAGAGAGAGAGAGAGAGAGAGAGAGAGAGAGAGAGATTGTATTGAATATATTTTTCTTTGTCTTACCGTCTGCTGACTATATTTGTCTCTCTCGCACTTCCTTGATTCAGAGCAGAGCACCCTCTTATAGTGTCTCAGAGTGACTGACTTTACAACATAAGGTCCTCTTCTTTTAGAGATTTGTATTCATTTATAAAATACAAAATGTCGCTGTCTTACAAAGGCCCAAGGGCCAAAGCCCTTCGTCAATAACTCTGTACCACACAGTTAAACCTACTGACCAAAGTGAAGTCGCTGACGTTGTTAACAACAGCTGAAACGCCTGCACAAGTAACACGCAAAACGGATACAGTGTCATAATTGCCTACGTCGTATTTCAGGCGCTTCCCAAACCTCAAAAAACGGAATAGAAATATTTTGAATAGAACTATACAAATATTTAATACAGTGGTCTATATTATATTACTTGGTCAAATTAACATTGAAAAATAGTAACGATTGAATTAAATTACTTTTCATATAAATGTATTTGCTGTTTTAAACTTTCTGGATGTCAGTTTTTTTTCTTATTTATTTGATTTCAAGATTAAAACTAGGTTTCCAACAGTGATTAATTAAACAGTGTATTGCTCTATTTACCTACATAATCAAAGATGTCGTCACAGTCGACCACAAAAGGTTGCAGATATAATAGGTTTACCATTTAAATGGTTCATAAATTATTTAGCCAAAGGAATGCAATCCACTTTTCAAAGAAATGAAAATCCTCCCAATCAGAGATCTTTATACTTACAAAATTTTTATAACTTTCTCTTTAAGAAGTTCAACAAATGTATTCCAAATAAACAGTAGATACAAATAAATAGTAGATTACGTCGAGTAATTTTTGAAAATCCATAGTAAACTAGTCTTACTACATGTCAGTTATTTTTACTTCGATTTACCCTAGAATTTCTAACCTTACAACAACCCTAGAGTTTTCTTGCAACTTGACAATTATAATACATTAAATTTATTTGGACCCTTAAAAATGTTTTAGATTCTATGGAGGATTGTGAAGACTGTCTGAAAATTATGGTTTGGATAATTTTTAGTTTAAACAGGACACCTTACCGGCATGGTGGCTAAGGCTTCGGACTGCGGAAAGTAAGTTCCAAGGGTCAAATCCCCACTGAGCCAATGGTCGGTACTTCACTCGTTGAATAAAGTTCACGCATATCTCTGTAGGCCTACGTGAATTGGCGAGTGAAGTTTTTTATTTAAAAAAAAATGCATTTAAGTGAGGATGCTAGTGAATTAGTTGAATAAGTATTTATTGTTAATATTTGTAAATATTTTATTACCTGTACCCGCATTTTTTTGTTTCATAGTTGTTTCAAGTCCTTTATTTTTGGTTTAAAAAAAATGAAGATAACCCCAAAACAGAATTTACTCTGAGGTACCTAACTATTTAATACATCCAGAGTACATTTCAGGACTGTTGATAATGTTTTATTTTGTTTTGAACATTAAAAGTAATGTATTTTAAATAATTAATTACTGTACATTTATTAAATTAAGACGTTTAAAACTGTATTAAAACTTTAAGGATGCGAACCTTTGGCGTGATTTAGGATCCAATAGTTATTAGAGCCACGTGTTTCCCAAACATTCTTACATTCTTACATTCTTACATATGAGACGCCGACACAACGTTGTGCGTATTTTAAGGCGAATATGAATGGTTTTATGAGTGTAGGATGAGTGTAGATGAGTGTAGTCTGGTTACTAACTGAGTTCAACTGTTCCTCAGAAAGGGCAATTTATTAATAGCCCAACAGCCAGGGCAACTAAGGGACCTACAGCTTTACGTGGAATCCGAACCACGTAGTGCTGGTCTGATTTTCAGCTAATTGACAAGCCTGATGCTCAGTTATCTCCCCCACACAACATCCGCACAATGATTACCACCCAACATGGACACCCCAGACTAAAAACTAAAAACAGACTAAACAGACACAAAACATACCTATAATTTGAGAAAATTCATATCCAAGTGCACTAATCAGGCATTGAGGTTAAGCTGGCTATATTCTATCAAAAAACAAGTAATTATAGAAATCATTATAGTTTTCATACTTTGTTTTATTTTAATAAATACTGTATTAAATTACATAGTTATCGTTTAATTACCTAAAATCATAGTTTACAGCCACCCTAATAAGGATTTGTCATCTGACGAAGACTTCATCATATTTTCGTCCATTACATTGTGAAATAGCTGTTAATAAAATATTTAAATTTTGTTTCACAATCTATAACAACATTTCTAAAGGATTAATAACTGGAATTTTCCTTGACGCTTTAAAGACAAAAGTCATATGTCCATATGTCCAATATCCAAGAAGGGGTCTAAAAAGCATTAAAAGAACTATAGACCAATAGTCCTCTTCCCAAAGTAGTAAAAAATAATATACTACACATACTTGTGTAGAGAAGTATGTCACCTCCTGTTTTGATACATTTTCGAAATAATGTGATGTGATTGGTAAAAATCAATGTGCTTTCCAAAAAGTTACGGGCAAATATAGTATTCTAGTATATGTTCATTTTCATGTCCAGGTAGATAAAGTTATGTTTTAGACTTCGACACGATTGGTTACAACAATATGTTAATACTTGGAAAACAGAATTTTTACAGTTAATTTTGGAAATGAGCACAGTACAGTATAAATAGTTTTAGTATGCCACTTGAATTAGGGTAACCTTGGTCCAGTTATTAAATGTATATGTATATAAGTAATTTGTTTAGTACGGTAAAAAATATGAGAATATGGCTAAAAGTTGATGAAATCGTGCAAATAATTGTTGCATGATTAGAATAGGTAATAAATATGAATAGTAAATAAACTGTTATATTCTGTTTACGATGGATTAGTGATTGTGACATTTGCTACCACAAACAAAACAAAATTAGAAGGATTACCATAAAATAAAATAATATGAATTACAACAATTATTGAGAATATATCTAAGATAAAACAGAAAATAAACAACTTAAAATTTGGAATATCCGTACAGAAACTGTTGGTCTATTGTACAGTTCTCTAAATGTATGGTATTTATATTCTGGAACACGCAGGTCTATAGTTTGAGGAGATAGTGTACAAGAAAACTGGTTCGAAGAAAGGAAACATGAAATAAGATTGCAGAGGCATAAATATATATATATATATATATATATATATATATATATATTCTATCAGGTCAAGGAAACCCTACGTTAACATCTATAAGTGTTTTATCTAGGATATAATTATATAAAAGTACGACATGTTAAGGATACTGTGTTTAGCTGCTCATGTGAAATAAACATGAAATAATAATTATATTTCTTGATACAGAATTTGAAATTCAGGTCGCTATTTGGAATTTACTTTAGTATATAACGATAAGTTAGAGAAATCAATTTTATAGGTGATTTATTCCTTTATCAGTTTATTGGTATATTACAGGCATTCAGAGCTGACAGTAGCAAGATAACAATATTTTTTATATACTTTTATAAATATATAATTAAATAATGAGTGTTGCTTGCAAAAACTACTAGCGTTTACTCCATTTAGAGAGATGCTAGCAGTTATAAAAATCCATCTCTGCCACCGGATGGCTAGTCCCAATTAGTTTGGATACATGTCACCAATTAGAGCTGTTTGTAGCCTTACATCCATGTAATGTTACTGGCAAACAATTAGGGTCTCAGTAAAAATATATTTGAAATGAAATATTTATTTTACATGCCACAATTGCAAACCTAACCAAAGTTCGGTAGGATATTTTTAAAAAAGCTGACTATCAAGTAGTGAATTAATTTCATCCACTTCTACAAGATGGCAATGCTGAAGTCATTTCGTATGTGGAACGATATCGAACAGGCGGTGGTCGACCGATATACACGGACCTAGACAGCATGTGCTGGATCTCACGAGCACAAAGAGTATCATCTTTTGTATAAACAGTCCCGCTTTCTGCTCTGTATACAAATGCATCATGACTATTTTAACTTTAAGCAGTATATGTTATATGTATATCAATTGAACCAAAAATCGTAAATTTATTTATTATTCAAACATATATTAAAAAATTCAAACTAATCTAGCCACAAAGTTATATCATGCTAAATGTCTCTTCTATACATTTGTTTTACAGTTTGTTAAAAATGCCTGTATCCTAGGAAAGAATAGTGATCTAAATCAAGAATATGATCTGAACAATTACATAAATGTTTTTTACAATTACATCGATAATTCTCAGTGTTACATAAATATCAAGTAACAAAAAAGAAACCATTATCATGCAAACAAATGGGATTTTACCCATGCAAAATTAATATGTTTCACTACAAGTTTTCATTTTCTAACATTATGCTGTGTTCACCAATAAAGACTGTTGATAGAATGAAACATCAAAAGACGAGAAGAAATTTTAATCAATTGAGATATGGATTATGAAAATGATGGAGTAAATAGGATGGGCAGGTAGATTGCAGAATGAAGAAGTACTGATGAGAGTAGTCGAAGATAAGGAAAATTATAAGAGGAAGAAAAATGAATTGGTTAGGATGTGTGATGAGTGGAGAGAGCCTGTTGAGAACAGCTATGGAAGGAACAGGTAGAGGAAAGGAAGGAGAGAGAAGAAAAATATATCAGATGTTGAACAGTGTAATAATAGGAGAAAATAAACGGCTTGCTCAAAACAGAGATGTTTGACGGAAGGCTGCAGCAGGACCTGCATTTGATGCATTGATACCCTCTTTTGATGATAATATCAAAAGAGGGTAAAATATTCATTATAGAATCGTGGTAGTATGGATTCAAGTAATGTTTTCTTACACAATAAGAAATTTCATTTAGGATTTACTTATACAAGTAAACAAACAAAATCGGTTTTCTACACCTAAATAGATCGTTACTTCAGACATGTTTCTTCAACACCATTGAAGATGACTTGCAACTGGATATAACCAATGAATAAACCCATGTTAAAAATTCAATCTGGCGCAGAGCTAAGATCGCTAGTTTGACCAGTGGTCGACTGGTCGGTAGATCGTGGGGCTCATTTTTCCTTCAAGTCACTGTGTGTATGAGAGCGCATCGACTATATATGTCTTTGTCTCGCCGTCTGCTGACATCTCTGTTATTATAGGCTATATGTTTCTCTCACACTGCCTTTACTCACTATATCTCCGTCTCTCTCAAACTGCCCTGTACTCACTATATCTTTGTCTCTCTCACATTGCTTTTAATCACTATGTCTCTCTCTCTCACACTGCACTTTACTCACTATATCTCTGTCTCTCTCACATTACCTTTAATCACTGTTTATCTCGCAATGCCTCAATCACTATATCTCTCTCACACTGCCCTGTACTCACTATATCTTTGTCTCTCTCACATTGCCTTTAATCACTATGTCTCTCTCGCACTGCCCTTTACTCACTATATCTCTGTCTCTCTAGCACTTCCTTTATTCCCTATATCTCTGTGTCTCTCATATTACCTTTACTCACTATATCCCTGTCTCTTTGACACTTACTTTAATCACTATATCTTCGTCTCTCTCCCACTGCCTTTAATCACCATATCTCTGTGTCTCTCGCTCTGCCTTTACTCACTATATCTCCGTCTCTCTCCAACTGCCTTTACTCACTATATCTCTGTCTCTCAAGCACTGCTTTTACTCAGAGTAGAGCTCTCTCTTGGCGACTTATTAAACCAAAGGAAACAGTATAACTTTCCTCCATAAAGTATGTTCCTCTTCAGAAATTGTATTAGAAAAATTGTAGGTTTCTAGTCACTCAGGTACTTGCCAAATTTGATTAAAATAAGCAAGCAAAAGAGGGGGAAGCATTTAAATAAAATTGATGTTCATAATTCATTTTTATTATTTTCTTTTTTAATGTTTGCAATATGAACGGAATTTTTGAGACTCGTAAACATACATACATACATTTGTATATACACACATAAATCCCGTTCTTAGTTTAAACTTTGGGATGTTAATTTATTTTTTATTCAACCGTCGTAAGCATTTATATTTTCTCAAGTAAAAGTCGTGGTTTAAAATTGTCTTCTATTACAAACAAGAATGAGCACATCCACTTGTCTTACATTAAATACAGAATAATTCTACTGCAATGTGAACGAGAATGCAGCTATTTCGCGGGAGAACTGCAGGGGACTGACATAAGTGTGGGGGATGATATTAAATATTTCTGTGTCTGGTAACAAGTGCATGGAATGTTGCGAGTAATTCTCTAAAGAGATTCTTGAAAAGTGTCACTTAAATCGAGGGTTTCCTTTATTTTTATGGTAAAACAATTCCGATTTAAATTTACAATTATCCAGGGTATTATCGGTCGATTTAAATCAGCAATGGTCTATTAATGTGTCAAAATATATATAAATATAATTGGGCAGGGCAGTAAGTGACCTGCGTGTTATATTTAGAGCATAACTTATAAAGGTTTTAGCAGCAGAGGGGATTGTGTATCACCGAGCTAACTTCCACCTTCAAGTGTTCAACTTCCGCAACAGCGTTAAGTTGAAAATAATAATAATAACGGCAATGAACTGCAGAAGTTCGTTAAATTGCAATTTATTGTGTACATTATTATTCATTGTGTTATTTTTATCTTAATAAATAATGATTTAATTTTATTGTTTCAAGTCTAATTCGTTATTGTTAGTGAAAACAGCCAATGGTCCTGCTGCTAATGACATAGTGGGCGTGGATTGGAACAGCACTGCCAACCCACGGCCATCCGTCATCCTGGTTGTCATACCAACATGAGATGGAATAACACAGCGGGGAAGAGTAGTTCTCACTCTCACCTCCACTACTCAGACCATATCTCTCGCACAGGTGCATTCAGTAGGTAACTTTCTAATCAACTTTCTGGTCAAATCAACATAGGGTATAATCTTCAACACAAGTGAACGTCACACAACTCAAGTCTATTACAATATAAGTACAAAATGTAAAACTATTATGGTGATCGATTTCGTTAAACCACGTTATCCTTCGTCAGACCAAAGGGATTCACAAAAGAAGGGATTTTGAGAATCACCTAGGACTGAGGAATGCAAACGTTGTTTACTGAAATCAATCACCATATATGTAAATTATGTCGCACTTATTCTGTAGTAAATTTGTGTTTTGTGTGACGTTCACTTATATTGTATTTTACTAACACGTTTTCATTAAGAAAGTAATTGAAATCTTAGAAACTGATAAGACAAGTCAATTTGGAGAGGTTACACTTTTTTTATAAGTATTGAAATGGAATAGATTTTCTTTAAAAATAAGGAAGAAAAATCAGAAAAATTAGTTTACTTACTGTAAAGGGAATATGAATGATTGTATAAGTGTAGGATGAGCGGTAGGCTACCTGAGTAGTCTTGTTACTAGCTGAGTTAAGGACAATCAGCCCAGTGGCAAGGATGGTGAAAGGACATATAGCTCATTATGGAATATGAATTAGAGGGGAGATTCGGATAAAGGTTATTTATTCAGTAATCAATTTAAGTTTGACATTAATATAATTTTATGTATTCGTATTATCAGAAATAGATTATTACGTCTAGTGATGTAGTGGCCGCTTGTGAACGGGCCTGCGTGGTAGAGGGGGAAGCGCGGCCCCTCCCCTCCAGTCCCTTGTTCCTTTCAGTTCGTGCCGCGCGCTAGTTCGGTAAAGACCAACTGTGACGCGTCGAGTCGCGAGTGTTCTGTGAAGTGTTTGTGGTTCGTTTCTCAACAAAGTTTGGATTACTTTACACTACGGATTATTATGTAAAGTTTCACCAGGTTTGTACTGTTAATTATGCTTTATTGTTGGCTGTGAAATTGTGGGGTTATGTAGGAATGCACAAGTAGACGCCGGGCGGTCCCTTTCACTTGCTTCGCTTGCGCCAGACGAAAAACTGGTTTTGATCCTTTCCTTCCTACTTGCTCAGCTCTGTATATGTGCGAGTCGACAGTAAATACATTGTCAACTTGCTTCAACTGTGTTTGGTTTGTTGATGTGAACAACAGATTAGGAGTTGAAATGTAGCATGTTGTTAGTTTACCAATCAGTAATGTAAAAAGTCCAGGTTCTCAAAAGACTATATTCTGTCCGAGCATCGAATGCGGTTTTCTCACAGATACATAACTTACTAACTGACAGAATGAATTAAAATTAGAATTGCAAAAATATTTTAGTTTTGATTTAACCAAAAATAAGTCAAACACGAAGTAATTCTGACATTTTGTACTTCACTTTAACTAGCCCTATATCATTTTTCATCATGTTGAATCATGTGGACGTTTCCATAATTACGATATGTTAGGACCGTAATTATGGCAATGAATATAATTTTTAAAGGGAACTTTAATTTTAAATAAATGTAGGTGTAGTTAGGATTCAAAACTAGAGTCTTATTAAAGATTGTATTTGTAACAAACGTATATTAATTTTAGTGGTATGAATTATTGTCGGCTCAGAAATTATGTGTAACCAAGTTTGAAGGTTGTTTACTAAAAAATTAAAAGTACAGTATATGAAAAAAATTATGAATGTATTTTTAATTTAAAAAAATTACTAATTGAAAGTGATTTTAAATTGTTTTAAATAAATTCATTTACTGTAATCACGTATATAAACGTAAGTTATCGTATATTTAAATTTCAACATGACCACGTAATTCATTTTACTACTGTTCCTATTGAAGCCAAGAAAATGTTTCAGAAAATTGATTAAAGAACTTTTTTCATGAAGATGAAAAATTCTTAAATTTATAAAACTTGTAAAAAACACTTACATCGACCGCATATTAAAATAGATATGCGATACATTGACTTGTTTTTTACTAATAAAAAGTGGTTGATTCACAGTGAAAACTAGTCATTCTTTCTGTACTTGTTCCATCTATTACAAAGATCATAAAAACTTGTATGATCAGTTAAAACATTTTTTAAATGTAAATTAATAACTTTCAATTAATCGATTAAAACAATTGTGTGTTTGGATTATTTATATACCTCTTAGTTTCCAAGTAAACAAATTCAAACTCGGGTACACATAATTTCTGCGCCGTCAGTAGGCAGGTGGCATTGCCTATTTTAAAGGCCACACTTTTTGCTTACTTGAGGCTCACTCACCATCTTCATGCCTGAACAAACTACACAGTAAAAACACGATTTATAGTTGTTCTCACTGTTGCTGGTTTAGACAAAATAACTTCCCATAGAAATATAATGAGTTGTGAAATAATTTTACCTCAAGATGAGTTTCTTTTTATTTTTATTTTATAATTTCACATCAGGTTTAATACAATATTTAAATACCAATTATTATCCTTAGATCTGTGGTAAAATTCATGTGCACGTCTTTTTACATGATAGAAAAAAATATTGTCATTGAACAACAGATATAACTTAGCTGGGATTATGCAAATCTGATGTCTATCTTATTTAGCCTATATAGGCAAATTAAATATATTCGATTCGTTAGAGACTTATATACATTAACTCTTATAGAAATATCTTACTGTAGATGTCACATACTGAATGTTCATGACGACACTTTGTAATTTATGCTTGGCCTTTCGATCGAATTAGCGTTTTCATAATTTTGTTCAATTTTGTTTGTGATTCCAAACGATTGTCTTGATTCCAAGCTAGCAAAACAAGCTTGTGTCTTTATAAGTTAATATAAGTTAATATTAATGTATAATCAATGTAGGCCTAAAATAAAAATAACAACTAAACACTTTTTTCAAATACTTAGTGGCAATTAGTAGTCTAGTTGTGAAGTGGTTTAGTAATGGTTATACATCTAATGCAGTAAGGTAGTAGCTGTCACCAAGCTGACATCTATAGCAGCTTGATCGATGTTGACGGTAAACATTGACCGTGTCTGTACCAACATGGTTCACCTAGTACACACTGAGTGGTTAGGTAATGGTTATACTGTACATCTAATGCAGTAAGGTAGTAGATGTCACCAAGCTGACATCTATAGCAGCTTGATCGATGTTGACGGTAAACATTGTCCGTGTGTGTACCAACATGGTTCACCTAGTACACACTGAGTGGTTAGGTAATGGTTATACTGTACATCTAATGCAGTAAGGTAGTAGATGTCACCAAGCTGACATCTATAGCAGCTTGATCGATGTTGACGGTAAACATTGTCCGTGTCTGTACCAACATGGTTCACCTAGTACACACTGAGTGGTTAGGTAATGGTTATACTGTACATCTAATGCAGTAAGGTAGTAGATGTCACCAAGCTGACATCTATAGCAGCTTGATCGATGTTGACGGTAAACATTGTCCGTGTCTGTACCAACATGGTTCACCTAGTACACACTGAGTGGTTAGGTAATGGTTATACTGTACATCTAATGCAGTAAGGTAGTAGATGTCACCAAGCTGACATCTATAGCAGCTTGATCGATGTTGACGGTAAACATTGTCCGTGTCTGTACCAACATGGTTCACCTAGTACACACTGAGTGGTTAGGTAATGGTTATACTGTACATCTAATGCAGTAAGGTAGTAGATGTCACCAAGCTGACATCTATAGCAGCTTGATCGATGTTGACGGTAAACATTGTCCGTGTCTGTACCAACATGGTTCACCTAGTACACACTGAGTGGTTAGGTAATGGTTATTCTGTACATCTAATGCAGTAAGGTAGTAGATGTCACCAAGCTGACATCTATAGCAGCTTGATCGATGTTGACGGTAAACATTGTCCGTGTGTGTACCAACATGGTTCACCTAGTACACACTGAGTGGTTAGGTAATGGTTATACTGTACACCTAATGCAGTAAGGTAGTAGATGTCACCAAGCTGACATCTATAGCAGCTTGATCGATGTTGACGGTAAACATTGTCCGTGTCTGTACCAACATGGTCCTCCTAGTACACACTGAGTGGTTAGGTAATGGTTATACTGTACATCTAATGCAGTAAGGTAGTAGCTGTCATCAAGCTGACATCTATAGCAGCTTGATTGATGTTGACGGTAAACATTGTCTGTGTCAGTACCAACATGGTCCACCTAGTACACACTGAGTGGTTAGGTAATGGTTATACTGTACATCTAATGCAGTAAGGTAGTAACTGTCACCAAGCTGACATCTATAGCAGCTTGATCGATGTTGACGGTAAACATTGTCTGTGTGTGTACCAACATGGTCCACCTAGTACACACTGAGTGGTTAGGTAATGGTTATACTGTACATCTAATGCAGTAAGGTAGTAACTGTCACCAAGCTGACATCTATAGCAGCTTGATCGATGTTGACGGTAAACATTGTCCGTGTCTGTACCAACATGGTCCTCCTAGTACACACTGAGTGGTTAGGTAATGGTTATACTGTACATCTAATGCAGTAAGGTAGTAACTGTCACCAAGCTGACATCTATAGCAGCTTGATCGATGTTGACGGTAAACATTATCCGTGTCTGTACCAACATGGTCCACCTAGTACACACTGAGTGGTTAGGTAATGGTTATACTGTACATCTAATGCAGTAAGGTAGTAGATGTCACCAAGCTGACATCTATAGCAGCTTGATCGATGTTGACGGTAAACATTGTCCGTGTCTGTACCAACATGGTCCTCCTAGTACACACTGAGTGGTTAGGTAATGGTTATACTGTACATCTAATGCAGTAAGGTAGTAGCTGTCATCAAGCTGACATCTATAGCAGCTTGATTGATGTTGACGGTAAACATTGTCTGTGTCAGTACCAACATGGTCCACCTAGTACAAACTGAGTGGTTAGGTAATATTGCACTAGCTATAATTAAATTTCCTACAGAAATCTGTATAGGGTCTTGTTCCTCTAGAAATGCCTGTTTTGTAGATATTTGTAGAAATATCTAACAGACTTACGACCTTTATTGTCCTAATCAATAGGGAATATTACTAATGTAATTGTTTTGTACTTGTTTGTTTTATGGGACTTTTCTTTGCAAATTGAAAAATATTGTATTAGGGTTGTAGCCCTACGAGTGACCGATAAATCCGAAGTTATGTATGGTGTTGTGTTGACGATTTATAACTAATAACATAAGCCCAGAAACAAGTAGCCTATAACCTAACTATCCCAACCTATTATGTTCTAATGGTTAATGCATTTTGTTAAAACGTTTCAGTGTATTAGTTTTGAAGTACTATTCATGGTAATTGCAATTTAATGTTGTACACTATTCAAATCAAATCAAATATCTTTATTGTTGTTGACAATATAATTGCATAACAAACGTCATTACATTAAATTGAAATAAATGAGCTTATGAATACATTTAATAATTAAAAACAATTGGTTACCAAACTACATATTATCATTAAAATATTCCACTAGACTGTAGTATTCTTTTTCAATAAGAAGTGCCTTGAGATTTTTTTTTTAATTTGGGTTAATTTGGTTCTCCCTTTAATCCTGTTGGCAGTTTATTAAATAATTTGATGCATGAATAGTAAACCTGTTTTTCAAAATGAGAAGAAGAATGACCAGGAATAGGTAATGAGCATGACTGTGTACTCCTAAGCATATGGTTGGTTGGTGAGGGCAAAGGAAAAAGGTTTATATTTTTCTTTAGATTAATTAACGATTCATATATATATATATATATATATATATATATATATATATATATATATATATATGCTAGAAAAAGTTAAGAGATCGTTCGCTCGAAAGATGCCTCTGCAAGTTGATGAACTTCCCATCCCCAGAATGATTCTTATTGCTTTCTTCTGAATTACAAACAATTTCTTAGTGTGAGAGCTTTCATAACCCCAAATTGGAATACCGTAGAACAGGTGAGGTATGAAACACCCATGATAAGCAAGCAGCAGCATTCTACTATTGGAATAAAAAGATAGTCTGCGAAGGAGGAATAGACAACTCCATTTCTTCTTTGAGTTCTTTATTGGAAATTGTAACTAATTTAAGAAATTCTCAAACATTCCAATAAAATGTTTTATTATGTGAGGCCTTTCGTCTACAATGTAGGCATCGTCAGACATCAACATAAAATTCTAATTTTAAAACATTTGTTTACAAAATAATGTAAATATTTAAAACATATGGTAGATTTAAAAAAAAATAGACAACTATTTAATGTTTTTGATACTTTAATAATATGCTCCTGGAATTTAAGTTTATCGTCGAAAACTATTCCCAGAAAATTAGTACTAGCACTGGATTCAATGAAAGTGTCTCCTAAGAGTAAATAGTTGATATTTTGAGCAACAGAACTAGATTTGGAAAAATTAATTATCTTTGTCTTGTCTTCATTTACAAACAAAAGGTTGTCGACCATCCACTGAACAAGAGAATTTCCTATTGTGAACGCGACGACCTCTAGTTGATCTAAAGATTTATTTGCTACATTGATGGAGGTATCTTCAGCAAATGGACGCAGGTTTGTGGACGAAACACTACTAGTAATATCGTTGATAAACAGGAGAAACAGTATAGGGCCCAGAATGGAACCTTGAGGCATCCCTCTTTGAACAAGTGACACATTCGATTCAAAGACCCGAAGACAACCAGAACAGTCAATGTAGGGTACCTCAACAATTTGCTTTCTGTTCAGCAAATAAGAAGATATCCAGTCAAAGGTTTTCCCCCTAAATCCGAGATATTCCAACTTATTCAACAGTAGTGTATGATTAACAACGTCGAAAGCCTTTCTTAGGTCGAGAAATATACCCACAGTATGGAGATGGTTATCCAGGGAGTTAGAGACATATCTTATAAAGTCAAACATTGCATTGAGAGTGGACATATTTTTTGGAATCCGTATTGTTTAGAAGAAATAATGTTGTTTGAATACAGGAAAGATAATAATCGGTTTAGAAACATTTTTTCAAAGACTTGAGTAGGTTGATAAAATAGTAATAGGCCTAAAAATCATCTGGTTTTTTAGAATTTTTGAATTTTGGTATAGGTTTAACCATGCCAAATTTTAAGAACGAAGGGAATTTACCAGATTCGAATGATTCATTAATAAGATGAGTAAGTGGTGGTACGAGAGAAACAGAGCAAGATTTGAGTAATTTAGATGACATTTGGTCTTTGCTTGATGAGTTGCTGGTTTTTTGTGATGTTATTACGGACATTACCTCTCGTTCGTCAGTGGGGAACAGAGCAAAAGTTGATGGTATTTGTTTCAACGAGGCAGACAAGCAATCAGGGGTAGGTTGGCCATTCTCTAGGCGTGACCTTACGTCTGTAAAAAAGGTGTTAATGAAATTGGCAACTTTTTGTGGATCTTCGAGAACTTCATTCTTCTCATTTTCAATAAGAATCCTACAAAACGGTTTGGTAGACTTACCAGGCCTATTCTCGTTCACAACATTCCATACAGCTCTCTGAACGTTACGACTGTTCTCAATAGTTTTAAGCATTAGAGAAGCTTTAAAAGAATATATTTCTGTTCTAAATTTGTTTTTCAGTGCCAAGTAACTTTTTTTTAGGGGGTTAGTTGAATGAAGATGTTTTGTTAACTGATACATGAAGATCACTCTCTCACGCATGCCAAAAAGATCCGAATTCAATACCACCTTTTCAGATGTCTTTTTGCTTTTCATTTCAGTCCTTTTTTCTGGAAAAATTAGGTCAAAGTAATAAGCCATTTAAAGTAGAAATAAATATTTCAAATTTGTCATCGATAGATATTTTCAATCATAATACAATGTGCAGTGCATGTAATCGTATCGCGTTTGTAAATTTGGGCTATTATTTGCAAACTAAAAAATAAACAATAAGAACCATGAGGTAATGGATGAAGTAAATATCTTATTCTTGTATACCATAGTAAATCAAATTTACTTTAATCCTTGGTGAATGTTTTAATTAAATATTTTTAGCGGCCTTTGGTACAGTTATATCTTGTTTATATAGCAATCTCAGATAATGTACACAGTGATTCATTGGTGTTTTTGTTACATAAATTATGTTTCTGCTGGTGGATTAATATGCTTCACAGAGAAGAAATAAACAGAGTTCGCATCCAGTAGTGCGCCGAATGTGTGTCAAGTTATTAAGTCGAGTAGTTGTAAAAGGAAAAATGGTAAAACTGTTTACACGGGTAAAGATCATTAAAGAATACTTGAGTCCAGTAACTTGCCCATGTAAATAACGATTTTCATTGATGTCTCCGGTATTTTGGTTGAAGTATTTGGCAGGACGTCCTATTTGTGCTTGCTGCGAACATGTTGGAAGCTTTCAACTGTCGTCATATCTTTCTCGTATGTGGAGTTCCACTCTCGTGTCCTGTAATGTAAACTCATGTCTGTGAGGACTCCTCTCTCTCCTCGAGCGCCAGGTTCAAACACAGCGGTGAAGGTCGGCGTTTGTCGAACCCGCAGCCTCGGCCACTACCTTTGGCTGTGTAGGTAAACTTACATCCCATTCCGATTGAGATTTGTACCTTTCTTTACCCCAAATCAAACCTTTTTATTTTACAAATAAAGCTCACTTTAAGAATTTTTATGACTTTGTTAAAGTATGTATTGTGTGCTGGACGATAGTAACCAATTCTTTATTCCTATGTCGAAGCAAATGCCTTCTAATTTCAGCCACAAATATGCAAAAATATGATCTTACATTAAACTAATATTGATTGAAATTTGTTGAATTTATTGTGCAATCATATTTTAAACATATTCAAATTGTGTAATCTACGTTTGAGACATACGTTTGGTATTTCATAAAATACTTGATAACTCTATGATTGTTGCTAAATCTAAAATTAAATTAAACGATAGTAAATAAAAGTTCAAATGTCTGTAATTTAGTAAGATGGCCGTTTCTCAAACTGGCATGCACAGCAGCAGAGTCGACAGCCCCAAACTGTCAAGCACCGCAGCAGAGTCGACAGCCCCCAACTGTCAAGCACCGCAGCAGAGTAGACAGCCCCCAGCTGTCAAGCACCGCAGCAGAGTCGACAGCCTCGAACTGCCAACCACCGCAGCAGAGTCGACAGTCCCAAACTGCCAAGCACCGCAGCAGAGTCGACAGCCCCAAATTGTCAAGAACCGCAGCAGAGTAGACAGCCCCAAACTGCCAAGCACCGCAGCAGAGTAGACAGCTTCGAACTGCCAAGCACCGCAGCAGACTCGACAGCCCCAAACTGCCATGCACCGCAGCAGAGTCGACAACCCCAAACTGCCAAGCACCGCAGCAGAGTTGACAGCCCCCAACTGCCAAGCACCGCAGCAGAGTCGACAGCCCCAAACTGCCAAGCACCGCAGCAGAGTAGACAGCCCCAAACTGTCAAGCACCGCAGCAGAGTCGACAGCCAGAAACTGCCAAGCACCGCAGCAGAGTAGACAGCCCCAAACTGCCAAGCACCGCAGCAGAGTCGACAGCCCCAAACTGCCATGCACCGCAGCAGAGTAGACAGCCCCAAACTGCCATGCACCGCAGCAGAGTAGACAGCCCCAAACTGCCAAGCACCGCAGCAGAGTAGACAGCTTCGAACTGCCAAGCACCGCAGCAAAGTCGACAGCCCCAAACTGCCATGCACCGCAGCAGAGTAGACAGCTTGGAACTGCCAAGCACCGCAGCAGAGTCGACAGCCCCCAACTGCCAAGCACCGCAGCAGAGTCGACAGCCCCAAACTGTCAAGCACCGCAGCAGAGTCGACAGCTAGTAACTGCCAAGTACCGCAGCAGAGCCGACAGTCCCAAACTGTCAAGCACCGCAGCAGAGTCGACAGCCCCAAACTGTCAAGCACCGCAGCAGAGTCGACAGTCAGAAACTGCCAAGCACCGCAGCAGAGTCGACAGTCCCAAACTGTCAAGCACCGCAGCAGAGTAGACAGCCCTAAACTGCCAAGCACCGCAGCAGAGTAGACAGCTTCGAACTGCCAAGCACCGCAGCAGAGTCGACAGCCCGAAACTGCCATGCACCGCAGCAGAGTCGACAGCCCCAAACTGCCAAGCACCGCAGCAGAGTCGACAGCCCCAAACTGCCAAGCACCGCAGCAGAGTCGACAGCCCCAAACTGCCATGCACCGCAGCAGAGTCGACAGCCCCAAACTGCCAAGCACCGCAGCAGAGTAGACAGCTTGGAACTGCCAAGCACCGCAGCAGAGTCGACAGCCCCAAACTGCCATGCACCGCAGCAGAGTCGACAGCCCCAAACTGCCATGCACCGCAGCAGAGTAGACAGCTCCAAACTGCCATGCACTGCAGCAGAGTAGACAGCCCCAAACATCCAAGCACCGCAGCAGAGTAGACAGCTTCGAACTGCCAAGCACCGCAGCAGAGTCGACAGCCCCAAACTTCCAAGCACCGCAGCAGAGTAGACAGCCCCAAACTGTCAAGCACCGCAGCAGAGTCGACAGCCAGAAACTGCCAAGCACCGCAGCAGAGTAGACAGCCCCAAACTGCCAAGCACCGCAGCAGAGTCGACAGCCCCAAACTGCCATGCACCGCAGCAGAGTAGACAGCCCCAAACTGCCAAGCACCGCAGCAGAGTAGACAGCTCCAAACTGCCAAGCACCGCAGCAGAGTAGACAGCTTCGAACTGCCAAGCACCGCAGCAAAGTCGACAGCCCCAAACTGCCATGCACTGCAGCAGAGTAGACAGCCCCAAACTGCCAAGCACCGCAGCAGAGTCGACAGCCCCCAACTGCCAAGCACCGCAGCAGAGTCGACAGCCCCAAACTGTCAAGCACCGCGGCAGAGTCGACAGGCAGAAACTGCCAAGCACCGCAGCAGAGTCGACAGTCCCAAACTGTCAAGCACCGCAGCAGAGTCGACAGCCCCAAACTGTCAAGCACTGCAGCAGAGTCGACAGTCAGAAACTGCCAAGCACCGCAGCAGAGTCGACAGTCAGAAACTGCCAAGCACCGCAGCAGAGTAGACAGCCCTAAACTGCGAAGCACCGCAGCAGAGTAGACAGCTTCGAGCTGCCAAGCACCGCAGCAGAGTCGACAGCCCCAAACTGCTATGCACCGCAGCAGAGTCGACAGCCCCAAACTGCCAAGCACCGCAGCAGAGTCGACAGCCCCAAACTGCCAAGCACCGCAGCAGAGTCGACAGCCCCAAACTGCCAAGCACCGCAGCAGAGTCGACAGCCCCAAACTGCCATGCACCGCAGCAGAGTAGACAGCCCCAAACTGCCATGCACCGCAGCAGAGTCGACAGCCCCAAACTGCCATGCACCGCAGCAGAGTCGACAGCCCCAAACTGCCATGCACCGCAGCAGAGTAGACAGCCCCAAACTGCCATGCACTGCAGCAGAGTAGACAGCCCCAAACTGCCAAGCACCGCAGCAGAAATGCCTTTGTATAGTCCATATACATACAATTCTTCACATATCAAAAGACACTTAAAGATGCCCTTGAAATATACACTTATATAACTGGTATTTTTCGTGAAGTGAACGACCCCCTTAATTAGTCGCTCGTGTTTAGTTAACAGTATTAACAGTAGAACATTGTAACATTTGTTTATTATAGGTTTGGTATTCCTAATCTATTAAAATATCTGTATGACATTCATTTATGAAATGCGATATAGAGAGCTATTAATTACACTATCGTGATTCTGTTTATGTACTTTTTTCGGGCAGTTTATAAAAATCTGTTATTTATAAAGACAAAAACATTTCCCATATAAAATCTGGTACTGCAGTATGAACAATCCCGTATTAGAGGTAAAGAATTGCATAAATGTTGAGGTACGTTGAAAAGTATTACTGACGTCGTCTGTGTATATAGTCTGGAGGTATTTCTGTTTGGATGACAATTGTTTACCTATCGTACTAGAGAAACCTTTGATATGCCGACTCCACGGTTAGTAAGTTTCCTACAAGAATGGCGACCAATTTACTTTGCTGACTTGCAGATTTCACCTATTCTCCTTAAGTTTGGCTAGCATATTGCGTATTAGGTTTAATGTTGTGTTCGTAGTCTTGTTTAATATAATTTACAAAAGTAAGCTTAAGGCTGCGTTCACATTGGACACACGCCGCGTAACTATTTAGTCGCGCGAGTTCATATCACTTGCTCGCACAAGCGAAGACGTTCACATTGGACACACGCCGCGTAACTATTTAGTCGCGCGAGTTCATATCACTTGCTCGCACAAGCGAAGACGTTCACATTGAACACACGCCGCGTAACCATTTAGTCGCGCGAGTTCATATCACTTGCTCGCACAAGCGAAGACGTTCACATTGGACACACGCCGCGTAACTATTTAGTCGCGCGAGTTCATATCACTTGCTCGCACAAGCGAAGACGTTCACATTGGACACACGCCGCGTAACTATTTAGTCGCGCGAGTTCATATCACTTGCTCGCACAAGCGAAGATGTTCACATTGAACACACGCCGCATAACCATTTAGTCGCGCGAGTTCATATCACTTGCTCGCCCAAGCGAAGACGTTCACATTGGACACACGCCGCGTAACTATTTAGTCGCGCGAGTTCATATCACTTGCTCGCACAAGCGAAGACGTTCACATTGAACACACGCCGCGTAACCATTTAGTCGCGCGAGTTCATATCACTTGCTCGCACAAGCGAAGACGTTCACATTGGACACACGCCGCGTAACTATTTAGTCGCGCGAGTTCATATCACTTGCTCGCACAAGCGAAGACGTTCACATTGGACACACGCCGCGTAACTATTTAGTCGCGCGAGTTCATATCACTTGCTCGCACAAGCGAAGACGTTCACATTGAACACACGCCGCATAACCATTTAGTCGCGCGAGTTCATATCACTTGCTCGCCCAAGCGAAGACGTTCACATTGGACACACGCCGCGTAACTATTTAGTCGCGCGAGTTCATATCACTTGCTCGCACAAGCGGAGACGTTCACATTGAACACACGCCGCGTAACCATTTAGTCGCGCGAGTTCATATCACTTGCTCGCACAGTCGGATAACTTTTTTGATTATTTTCGAATCATGCCCGACACTTTCTTCTACATATTGGAACAAATTATTCCAATCACTTCCAAACAATCAAACTTTGAGATTGAGATCAAACTTTGATTGTCTCCAGATGAAAAAATCTACATGCACACACCTGCTTCTAAAAAAATTTTATTTGGTTGCCAGAATCTGGTGGTTCGAGTACATGCACGCTCGCGCATCCTGGTGCACATAGTGTGACCATCCTTTGCATGTTTCAACATCTTCTCTTGTTGAATATATCTGAATTTGTTTCCTACCGCACTCGTGCACGAGCTCGTCCAACTAGGAATGGTAAATATTGTCAACATATCGATATATCGAATTAACGATATATCGCAAACCAAATATCGATCTAACGATATTATCGAAAGAAATATATCGATACATCGGGTAACCGATATATCGAACTGTAAATTATTTATCTGTTAAAATTATGCACTAACTCTTATGTCATTTCCAAAAATATACCGATGTTTAGCTGTCACTGTTTAGAATACCTACTGAATGTTAAAATGAATAGGCCTACATTTATCTACACTAAACGAGCAGTGATCTGTATTGTTGAATGAAAAAAATTCAAAACAATAATAATTATGTTAATTATAAAAGAGTAATGTAATAATGGTTTGTAAGGCGACTGGCTAGGCATCCTAGTCAGCGTTGCCAACTCACACACAACTTCAATTACCCGTTCAACCCATTGGTCTACAATAAACTACATTCAAGTGCGTTAACCTCACGTAAAAAACGTATTTAAGTTCCTTTATTATATCAATGCATGTTTTGTACGCATAACAGGCAATTTAAAAGGTTTTTTTCTTTTTAATCATGATGATTTTGAGTAGGGAGAATAACGTCAGTATTTAGTGATATGATAGGTCTATATCGGACGAAAATATCGATAGTAATATATCGATATATCGAACCGTATTTATTGATATTTCCGATATATTGTTGCCATCCCTACGTACAACCAGTTTACTCGCACGAGTGTGCGTCCAATGTGAACGCAGCCAAACTCAACCTTGGCAGTTACCCTCGTCCCAGTCGCACTTACGCTATAGTACAAATAGTTACGTTGTTCCAACTAGATTGCAGTTGGTGATTTGTTACATCTGCAGGTTGTTTGCGGTTGGTTGTGTGACAACTGTAGTATTGTTGTGTGGTATTGTATTTTGATGGTTTATCAATTTCTGTTTGGGCAATAATTCTGGCAAAATAATGGTTGGTTACAAAACAAAACGCATTTTAATCCTATATAACTGTACTTTTATGTACTAAAATGATTTTTTACTGAATAGGTTTGCTTTAGTTACTTTCGATACTAACCGTTCAACAATTGTTTCCGTGCTTTCTTCACTTTCTCTGTAGCAGACGCATTACACATCTCCCCTCTTTGCGCCTATTTATGAGCATTTATATCATGTAAGAGTCAAGTCTAGACATGTTTCAGATTTCGGTTTTGGCTGAGGGTATTTTTTATTTGTGTTGTAAAATATAGGCAACTCGATTTTTCTATTTTTTTTTTATTTATTATTAAGACAATGATAATCAAAATACGGTTGAATTTGGATTCGAATGATAGATGATGTAGACTTTGTTACAAACTAATGCCGGCCATTTCTGGGTTCAATATATTCTAATGTAACGTAACCAAGTATTATATATTTGAAATTGATCAAATTATTGCCGAGAACTGCTTACTAGTGTATTGAAGTATGAATCTATACTGTCTTTCATAAAAATCACCTGAGTTGAAGGGGGAGGGGCGCTGTTTAATTTTAAAACCCGAAATGATATATATGTTTATAATTTAGCAGAAGCAATTTTCAAACCTCAATTAAAAAAAAAAAACAATCAATATTTCGAGAGATTCAGGTGACAGACTATATTATTTCTGATATCGGTAAGTAAATAAATAAGTTGTTATGTACAATATAAACTCAAACCAATAACGACTTACCGGAGAGATCACAATTATAGGCAGTCCGGAACCTATAATTACACAGAATTAGACTATATGGTAAAAAACCGTTCTTTAGTTGGGCGAGCCGGTTGCCGAGTGGTCTAAGGCGCCAGGACTTTGAGCTTGGGTTACAGATAGCGCTGGTTCAAATCCGGCCTAGACCGAAAGATTTATTAGTAATATTCACCTTCTACAGTACAGGTTCACCCACTTACTCTGTCTGATTAAGTTCCTCGCACAGATCAATATTCTATGAGGAATGGGCAGAGTAAGGTAAAGAAGGGAGATTGGCCTCTCCTTTTTTTAAAATAATAAAAAAAACTATAATAATTGTGATCATGTAAGGCTGCAGGTAAATGTGGAAATGGTTTTAGATGCTGCAATATTGAAAGTAATTTATATATTCTGAACCATAAAAAATGCTGTACTCCTATTATTATTTTAAAATATTTATTTAACAACACATATTTAATATGGAATAGTTTTGATTTGGTCAAGTAATTGCTAAGAACTACCCGTAACTTACCTCAGATCACAGAGGATGCAACGTATCCATCACATAGGCTTGTATAGAGTGTTTACAACGCTTTTTAGAGACATTTAAGTAAATACAGGTTACATCGCTCAGTAAAACCATTGATTTCATAAACAAATAGTACAATCAAGGTTTTAACGTATACAGCCACAACGTTATATCTATAGAAGTAATGAATAGCAATGGATAGCAATGGAATAGCAATGAATAGCAATAAGAAGAATAGCAATAAATATATATGCAAGCGTTTCTAAGCGATTCGGTTTCCACGCATGAACATCAGTCAAACTCAGCGACATTTCATGTCCGTGTCTCGGATCACAATAACGGTATTGTGCAGTTTCGCTTTATTACGTAAATAATTTACGTCCTTTCCTTGCTATCTATTCCACGCACTAGACGTAACAGTGACGTTATTAAACTTGATAACTGTACACAGATGATGAACGCAAGGCAAGTAACTCGGAGTAACCGATAAGATAAGGAAGCAATACCTATTACCATTGATTTTATACATAAATAGATTTCCCATCCAATGTTAAATTTTGAGTCTCAAAATATCAGCTGTTTTTGTGGTCCACTGTGGAGCGCTAGTGTAGTTCCATGTAAATGTAATGCAGTTTAAACCAGCTGTAGTTGCGGGCCACACAAACTAACAAAATTACTGGCACAGATATTCCTATTAGATGGTTTATCTATTGTAGGTTTATATAATCAATGCTATTACTATCTTCCAGCCAGATAAGACAAATTATTACTATTTCAACTGGTCTATTGAACATTTATTTTATGCATATAGCAAAAAATAATCACTCAACTTCTACAGAACATTCTTTAATCACTCAACTTCTACAGAACATCTTTAGTCTGAAATCTTAGAGTCTTCTTCGCCTACAATTGGAACGTGTTTGTTGTCGCAATGAATACAAACTCTACAACAAAGAACAAAAACGTTGACTCAAAAAACTTCCTGTAGTTGGACATGAAAACTGTAGGAAGCGCTAGTTGCTCTTTTACTGTGTGTATTGGAGGTAAAGAGATATTCTATGTGAGAGGAGGAGGTGTTGTAAAGAGATATGAAGACACTCTAGTTCTACTCGCTCTAGCGTCGAGAAAAAAAGAAACACCTGCCTAGCGTTTCCAACTAGGTCGACGTTTTTGGCTGCCTAAACTCCACTAGGTGTGTTCTTCTTATAGTTTGTATTCTTTGCTGCTAGTGACAACGCACTGTTCTGTGGTTACTTCTGTCTTGAGGAAAACCACAGGAATAACGCCGCGTTTGTTAAACAAATTTATAGTTCTTTAACAATGCTACAAAAATGGTAACCAATTCTTGAGTTCATCTTGAACTAACCAATTCTCCTTAGTCCAAGAGCATATTACTGTGTTTTATACATAATTGATTACTTCTCTTTGTGTTATAGGCATGTACATTTTATTTTTAATTGCGGTTTTTGATGACACTACAAACGGTACCCTCATCAAAATTTTTAATGTTGTCTTTTTTACATAAATACTGATAACGGTCTTTGCACTTTTAACGCCTTTTATCACCGTTATTTCTTTCGCCGTCTTTTATGCGATGACTGGATTGGGTAACAGCTTCAGAACAGTGTCTGATTTTAGAATGCAGCTCTCAACTGAGCGCCTCTTATCTTTATGAGGGCAAGACTTTTAAACCTCGTAGCTTTGCACCGTTACATAACGCTCTTGTGTAGGAACTATTTTTACCCTCCCTCCACCCTCCACTACCATAGGGTGGCTCTCCCTATTGCCGTTTATTATTCAGGATAGGGGAAGCTGTGCCACAACCAGAAAGCCATTTGGTACAGCAAGTACACAACAAAATTACATGTTATTTCATCTAAGTGTAGGTTGACGTTGTTCGTTAGTTAGTCTTAGTAAATTATCCTAAGTAATGAGGCCATTACTCTTCCATATATCGGAGGCAGTCCCCTTGAACTTCGGAATTATTATTGCAGCTTCCATATTGAGGCCACTCCTTCATATATTGGAGGCAGTCCCATTGCACGTAAGGATTATTATTGCATCTTCCATATTGAGGTCACTCTTCCATTTATCGGGTGTAAACCTCTATTTACTTTTTTATTAATATTGCAGCTTCCATATCGAGGCCACCCCTTCGAGCATTCCAGAACGTTTTGGAATATCGTGGATCATTCCATAACTCTCTCAAAATCCAATGATACTGTAGAGGGCATTTCAACCAAAACGATGTGTTACAAGACTAGAGAAACTTTCATCCAAAACAATATTTTACAAGAATTGAGAGATTTTCATCCAAAACGACACGTTACAAGACTTGAGACACTTTAATTAAAACAACGTCTTCCAAGACTTAAAAGACCTTCATCCAAAACGACGTGTAACCAAGACTAGAAAGTCTTTCATACCAATGACTTGTTGCAGTACTTGAAAGACCTTCAATCCAAAACGACATGTTGCAAGACTAGAGTATTTCATTCATAACGACGTGTTTGAAGAATTGACTACCCACATGTGTATGTAGGAATTGCTGATACTTGATATATTGTAGGTGTACACTTGTCCTCAAAGTGAAACCGACCATAGACTGTAATAAAAATAGTTTTCCCTATACGAAAACATTTTTGTTACCACAAGAAGTTCAATGATATGTGCTCGAAATGTTGGCCAGATTTATATACGTTACTTACATTACCCAGTCTTATTGTATCATGTAGGTCGGAGGTGATGTAATTAAAATTGGGAGATTATCAAAAAGTGTGTCACACCAGTTCAATCAGACTGGAATCAATTGAAAGATGAACTTTTACTCGACGATAGAAAGTGATGGGATTCCCTCCTATCCGACTGAGAGCAATGCGCTTACTCGTCTCTAATCATCCACCGTTTGTTCGTCATTTGGTATTCAAGGATCATGTCAGACGAACGGACCGTGATGAGGGGGGGGGGAGATGCCCTGCTCCCGGCCATCACGTCTGACACAGCCAGCCGTGACGGCTACGTGCATTCCTATCCCGGCCACTTTGTTTGGCGAGAAAAGGAAAAATAATAAATAAATATTCAACTGTTATAAAAGTTAGCATAAAAACAAATGTCGTTACGATCATGGGAGTATTATGTTTTGGTAGCCCTCTATCCTCCATCCATGAAAAAGGTTCCCGTTTTTACCTGTTAGGGCGTGCTGTTGAAGATGTACGAGATGTTTTACCCTCTAGAAATGTCTAGAACATACTACAGTATTCGAGAGCATGCGTAATATTTTTCGTTCATCTCCGACGAAATTCAAATATATTTTCCGTCGTGATTCTGGGCAGTGAGTGATAATGACAATTATATAAGGAGAGTATTGTTTGGTCTTTGAACCGTAGATTTGGATCGGATTTAGATTGGATGGGACAAATTTACTCAAACCTGTAGGTAATTATTGGATAAAGCATATTACTCATTTTATTTCCTTTTTTTTCTTAAGCCTAACACTCAAGAAATAGGCTAATGTTGAAAGTATTTGAACATTTTAGGGTGAAGGACGGGAAAATTATGAAAATTAGGAAAAACGAATCAAAATTTTTGTTCCTAAATTTTGCGTTGTTGGTCTAAAGTATCCTTATTATTGTAATGCGGGTACGGAAATGTGCTGGTTTCAATAAGGGCGTTATGTTATATTAGGTTTTGGTTAGGTTTAATTTAATTAGGTTAACAAAAAATAATTAACAAATCCAGTCTACCCTTCCTAAACCTAACCTAACAGAATGTAACCTAAACTTACTTAAAAAAAAACCTAACGTAACAATATCCAATTTAACCTAAAAAAATAACCTTATCCAAATAAGTACTTTTACGGTGCGAGCACTCTTAATAATGGTCCGAACCCCTTACATATTCTTGATCAGTAGAAAATTTCGCACAATTTGAGTACCCACAAAGCTATATTTTAGTGAAGCCAACAATTTTCCAATTTTTCCTTTTGGTAAAACTTCACTTTCAATTAGGCCTACATTCAAATTTATTAAAATTTGCTAACTAAGACAAGTACTGTACATTGAAATTTTGCCAATTTTGTGAGTGTATTAAAAAACTTTAAAAAAGCACACGTACTCTATCATTATTCTGATTTTTAATTATCTTTGAATTCCTCACATTGTGGATCAATTTAAATCTTGAAGCTCCAACTTTTTTACGTTGGCTTATGTTCTGCTATTAAAGCAAAAGTGCGACAGTATTTTAAAATTCATCCAATAGTGTTTATGTACATTTTTATTTGAAATGAACTTACGGAGATGACATTTATTCTGTTCTAATGTCTATTAATTTGGCCCCCTGCGCTCACACTTGAACAATACTAAATTAAGGAACCAAGACGTATGTTTCCAACAAGACTTTGTGAGGAATGATTAATTTACTGACGAAACGCCAATTCAGCAGGCTGAGCGCCGAAGATGAATGCATGTAGTAGGCGTGCGGCGCCAAGGTGATAACGTTATCAGGAGACAAAGCGGCGGTGCATTGCAGGGTCGGGCCGGAAGTGAAGGGGGGAGGCACGTGGGTACTCTATAAGTCATCCTCCCTCCACACCCACACGCTGCCAAGCCTATATACCTCCTAAGTACGGAGTACGGTATAACCATCGATAACTGACATATGTATAATGGATGCTCGCTATAGAAACGTTGTTGAGTAAATCAGCAAAACGAGTCCATATGTTGATTGTTCGTTCGCATATATTTTTTAATATATGCATCGAACGTGTGTTACATGTTTGGACCTTGACATTATGGGTCTCAGGTAGAAGACAGAGGTAGAGAAAATAACCTCCTTTCGGCGCCGCGAATTGTACTTTCACAGGGTATTAGAGTGACTTAATGCTCGATTCGCGTTTCCAGACACATAAACTACTGTACAAATCACGGCGGGTTATTTCTGCCGACGTGTCGTTGAAAAATCTCTACCGCCAGACACGCGTCTCTCTCCTTCCCAACTTCCCTACCTTGCACCTCAGCGAGCGGTCCGTCTGTCTTGTCTATATTTAGGCACTGCCGACTAGACCCATTCATAAATCTGTCAAACTTTGTTACTAGCATTATATTCTTTTGTACAAGTTTGTTTACATTTCCACACGATACAGGAAATTGCATTTAACAGATTGCCTACTTAGGCCTACATTGCCTGGACAGTAGAGTGAGCGAGTTTTGTGTACATGAACGGGACGCATTGATGTCGTCTGTGGACCATTGGGTTGTTATCGTGTAGTTTATTGTCCTAGACCTTCGTAGCGTTATAAATAAAAATGATTTGGCTAGAACAGTAAAAAGGGCTTTTGCCATAAAGTCATGACAGTTGTAAGGGAATGAGTATTTTTTTAAGGTTATGTGTCACATAGACGAACATTGGCTACTTGTATACACGAACAAATCTCCACGTACTTTGCCTCCTACTAAACGGATCTTCCCTTCAGATTTAGTGATGACCTAGAGTTTGAGTGGATGACCTTGATTTGGTGTTGCACAAGGGACCTGCCTCTTTAACAGTATATAATTGTGAATTGTGGCTGTGTATCCTACTGAACGATTGTGTGCTCGGAATTGTGAAAAACTATGTTTATAAAGAGTCTGCAGAGGCTGTCGGCCATGTTGGTTTTAATCCCATAAGAACAGTGTTATTTTCGAACCGGACAACAAACCCGCGTATTCAGATTAAACAATTATTTTTTAACAGATTTTTTCCATCAAATTGTATTTGATCAAGAATGAGATAGCGCGTTAGAGTTGCTTTGCGAATTTCTAACTAGTTTTGTAGAAAAGAATATAAAAATATGTAGTTTGAAGTCTTTATTTTTATCTATATTTCAAAACTAGGCATTTGTATTCAAAATATCAAAAACAAACGCAATGTGCAATATGATAACGTTTAAAATGACACCTCATACACAACTAGGGTTAATTGTAAGAAAGGACCTAGTGGCCCTAAATTCGTCCTTTGGTAAATAATTATTATTTGAAAATAAAAACACTTATTATGATTATTAACTGTTGGTCAATAAATAACGAAAAATATTTCTATAAATATAATATTTTTTATTTATAGTAAAAAAAAAATATTTTCTATCCAACCTGTATCGTGTCGTTGTTCGCATTGTGTTTTAGTAATAGAGTCAAGTGGTTGAACCCTGTTAATTGGCCCTGTCTGACGTCACATAGTACTCCATTGCAACTGGAACTGACTCGGGAAGAGGGCTGTTCGTTCTATTAATTGTAAAGTCCAGTGGTCGGAATATTTTTTGTCTTAATAATTAACTGCCTTTTTTATATTAGAAACCAATTTATTAATGTAAATCACTTACAGTTTGAATAATATATAATTAGCAACTATATACTGGTTGTATTGTGAAATATATTTTTACCTGTCTTCATATTATAGCGATCGGCTTCTCCATTTTAAAAAATTGGCCTTTTTAGATTCCACAAGTCTTTGATAAAACAACAGGGGTTCCACACGTCTTTGCAAATACAGGTAAAGGATAAACTTTAAAAATATACTATTTGTGTAGGCCATACTTTGTTTTGGCTGAGAGAGTAATAAATACTTATGTTAGTTGTAAAACAGTAGCATTCAGAAAATGTGAATACTGAAGTGCAGTTTAGATAGACTTGGCTGTGAGAAAATACTATGGCGACCTGATTGAAAAAAACGTAACATTTATCATTATTTCAAACGAACGAACCACTAATACTCCGCAGATGATTTTGTGAAACGTCTTAACGTCTTATCCCCTAGATTCTCACGCTGAAACCTAGAATTGGAAAGGTAATTTGTTGTAAGGGGAGGAAAGAGTGCTATACTCTAAGGCCAACGATAAAATCACACAATGAGTTGGTTTATTTACCAAGTCACATAATGTAAAGGGTCAGAAATGCTAAACATAGGATTTGTAGTACTAACCGTTCGAAAATAATGAATCCAAACATTAAGAAATTGATTTTGTGGTTATTGTACGAACCGTATAAAGTTTGCTCCATTTCTAGTTCCCAAATGGCGTTGTGCCGTTTCTAAGAGTTATCCATTGTTATTCCTGCCAACTCTAATTCTAATCAGTCATTTGTTCACAGGGCCGCTTTACAAGCAAACGTTTTTGTGAGGACTATACAGAGACCCTCCTATATAGCGGGGAACCTGACCTGGGACAAAAAGTGAATTGTTGGGTGGAGGGGCGAATGGAGGCTGATTCACAGCCGCACTCCGGGCGTCGAGTCCGAGAGTCGACCATCAAAGTGTCGACTGTTGTTTGGTATTCCTGATCGACATGTAAAGCCAACTTTCATTTCCACAACAAAAAATCAATTTCTTGTAAATCTTTTGTTTGTAGTATAAAACATCACACTTTTATTCATTTTAAAATAATTTATAGAAACATGATTAAGATCTAGTATCAAACATCAACCATTCCAGCGTAAAGGTTACTAGAGAATCCAACTTTTTAAATCTTATGGTTTATTTATATTTTCATAACAATCATAAACTAAAACTCATTATTTTTGTTTCATCACCAATCAATTTTTTTACATTAAAAGGTGGATTCTTAAGTATCTTTTACGCTCTTTCTAACGATGAAAATATTATATTTTTCGACATATCGTTAAGTTATAGTGCTGTTCCAGATTTAACATTGCTCTTATGAGAATAAAACCAATATGGCCGACAGTATCTACAGACTCTTAAGTCCCATATGAACAATGTTATTCGCGAATACATATATTTTGTTATTTATTGACCAAAAGTTGTGTATGAGGTGTCATTTTAAACGTTATCATATTGCGCATTGGGGTTCCTTTTAATATTTTGAATACATAGGCCTAGTTTTTGAAAAATATGTGAAAATAAAAAGCTCAAACTAAACAAAGATATTTTTTCTATAAAACTAATTAGGAGTTTGCAAAAAAAATAATTTGCAAAGCAATTCCAACGCACCAATTTCATTCTTGATCAAATGCAACTTGTTTGGAAAAAATCCGTTTAAAAATAACTGTTAAATATGGATACGCGTGATCGTATGTCCGGCTCGAAAAGAACATTATTCTTACGGGATTAAAACCAGCATGGCCGACAGCCTCTGCTGACTCTTTAGTTTTCTCTAAGGCAGTTGGAAGCCTTCTTTCCACTGTCCTTGTTACACTGTCTTACAGTCGTATCGCAATCACAGACCTTTACTGCAATCAAATATCGTTTGTCTTTATCAATTACTGGTGTCTCAACAACAAATTCTATAGTTTCGGAGTTAGTATAGTCCCAGAGTAATTTCAACAGGTTTTGTAATTTGCGGTAAACATTCATTGACATGTGTGCAGGATTGTATCTGATTACGTTCCCTATACACTTATAGTTGTATTACCTAGATAACCACTAACTACTAGCATTGACGGTATAAACTAAAAGACTGTTCGCTCGTAGGTCCCGTGAAGCCGGTTTCCTTGTTCTATGAAAGTAGTTCATGCTCGGTTTGCCAAGGTAGTGCCAGCGCTCTCCCTCTCTCTATATCTCTTCATCCCTCTCTTTGTCTCTCTTCAGTACACTTTGAGACAACATGCCAAAAAGTCATCCGAGTTCTTATTTGAAATAAATCACCGTTAAATAGCATCACAGGCGTGTGTCTACAGCAAATGCATTGCCTTGATCTATAGTCAGTGCTTCTAGACTGGACTATCTTTGACGTAGTGGTGCCTCGCATCTAGTGCGTGTTTCAACCTATAAAAGAGCACGAACAAAACTCGTCAACTTGCAATTTGTGGCATCAACCAGACAAAACATTTATAATTCAGTGTAGCTCCAGTAAAATATTTAATCACGCGCTAACAACCTTTATATTCGGTAATGTAAACTACGTTGATAACACCATAATGCATTTTAATGGAATTTTATCTAACAGATTTAGTCTTGGTAAAGCGCCAAACGATGCAGATGAAGAGGTAACCCCTACCCCGTACGGTGCTCGATGCGGGGGACATAACGTTTGATGGCAGTCAGTAAAATAAAAGAGCCCTTATGGAGGATTATGATGAACTTTATGAAGCGTAAAATTCAAAAATACTGCCTGGGATAAGTCTTTTATAACAACTCTATCAAAACTCAATATTTTATCCCGGATCTCAACAGTACTTCTTTCCGCTGAACGTTCACCGACATTCTACGAATGGTGATTACGTACGCGATATTGGCGTTTGATCAACTGTTTAAACACTTTGCTGAATAAAAGAAGATAAATTCCACCCTAATTGATTTAACAAGAAGCGGGGAGAGTCAGTAATTCTACACCTCGTCCCAGCCCCCCAGTGAAAGGGCTCTGGCATTAATGATGGATGCATCCTACGACTTTAATATAACCGCCCCAATCGTACAGCCCCTGACGCCGGGAGATTGGGCCATCAATTATATCTCTGAAAATTAATGTCGACTTCAAAAATCTTATTGACTCCTAAGGCTCAACATTCTTAAAATTAAAAAAAAAGAAAAAAAATAGGCTTCAATAAATATGTCCTCCTCCGATATATTCAATTATCGTTGTTCGGCATCAAGAAAATGTATCATGATTTTTTTTCACTTCCACAGGAACTGAAAATCCAAGTCTCGGTAGCGTAGTTGATTAGGGCCCAGCTTGATAAGCTAAAAGTTTTCAGTTCAATCTCAATCAGAGTCAAAACAAATTTTGAAAGATATCAGCAGGTAAAACTGGCTGTATAAGGGTTCATTTACTATTGGGCTATTAATTAATGACACTTTATTACTGTTCACTAATCTAATGGAATTTATTAAGACAAAATAGAGAATGTCTAAGATGTGTCATTGCAACATCTGATTACATATTAAACAGTTGTTAAGCGTTTTCCCCCACTTTAATTGCTCACAGCTCTTAGTTACCGTATTTGAAATATTTGTTACCTTTCAACTATTTAACAATTTAAGTGATTTAGAATGCAACTATCTTCATGGTAAAATATATCAGCAGGAATGAAAAGTGTGACTCATTCCAAAGAATGGTTGGACTTATTCTCTAACAATGGCTTCATTCGCTCTTCTACACTAATAACACTCATTTCAAATTCATATATTCGCCCATATATTGACGATTGGCGTCTTAAGAATAAGTAAGTGACCATCACTGTGCTGAAGGTGATCATTGAGTGGTATCTGATGGTTCGTAGATACAATATAAATGTAAGATCATCTTTATTGTATCTACGATAATTCTTCCGTCTTATTTAAACATTTCCACCCGTGTACTTTTATTTTGTAACCAATTAATGAATATTCATAGCCAATTGATGATACAAGAAAAGAAGTTAAAACGAAATCTGACATACATGTGGGGGGCGGGTCTCATATTTCGTGCTCATTTTCATCATGTTCATATCAACAAGCAAAGGTTTAGATTTTACAACAGTACAGTTCTTAATCATCCGGGAGGAGAATGAATTAAATGCTAATATATGAGAGATTCACAGGGAAGAGCGTACTCCTGTACGGCTTGAAGTCGTGACGGTGTGATAGATGTTCGGGATTTGTCATGGAAGGACGATCTCCTGTAAGGTGCGGTATATTGATGATGTGATAGATGTTCGGGATTTGTCATGAAAGGGCGTTCACCTGTAGGGCATGATGTAGTGGCGGTGTAATACATGTTCGGGATTTCTCATTGAAGGGCATTCTCCTGTAAAGCGCGGTGTATTGATGGTGTGATGGATGTTCGGGATTTGTCATGTAAGGGCATTCTCCTGTAAGGTGTGATGTAGTGACGGTGTGATACATGTTCGGGATTTATCATGGAAGGCCATACATACTCCTGTAAGGCGCGGTGTATTGATGGTGTGATGGATGTTCGGGATTTGTCATGTAAGGGCATTCTCCTGTAAGGTGTGATGTAGTGACGGTGTGATACATGTTCGGGATTTCTCATTGAAGGGCATTCTCCTGTAAGGCGCGGTGTATTGATGGTGTGATGGATGTTCGGGATTTATCATGTAAGGGCATTCTCCTGTAAGGTGTGATGTAGTGACGGTGTGATACATGTTCGGGATTTCTCATTAAAGGGCATTCTCCTGTAAGGCGCGGTGTATTGATGGTGTGATGGATGTTCGGGATTTGTCATGTAAGGGCATTCTCCTGTAAGGTGCGATGTATTGATGGTGTGATGGATGTTCGGGATTTGTCATGTAAGGGCATTCTCCTGTAAGGCGTGATGTAGTGACGGTGTGATACATGTTCGGGATTTCTCATGTAAGGGCATTCTCCTGTAAGGTGTGATGTAGTGACGGTGTGATACATGTTCGGGATTTCTCATTGAAGGGCATTCTCCTGTAAGGTGCGGTGTAATGATGGTGTGATGGATGTTCGGGATTTGTCATGTAAGGGCATTCTCCTGTAAGGTGTGATGTAGTGACGGTGTGATACATGTTCGAGATTTCTCATTGAAGGGCATTCTCCTGTAAGGCGCGGTGTATTGATGGTGTGATGGATGTTCGGGATTTGTCATGTAAGGGCATTCTCCTGTAAGGCGCGGTGTATTGATGGTGTGATGGATGTTCGGGATTTGTCATGTAAGGGCATTCTCCTGTAAGGTGTGATGTAGTGATGGTGTAATACATGTTCGGGATTTGTCATGTAAGGGCATTCTCCTGTAAGGCGCGGTGTATTGATGGTGTGATGGATGTTCGGGATTTGTCATGTAAGGGCATTCTCCTGTAAGGTGTGATGTAGTGACGGTGTGACACATGTTCGGGATTTCTCATTGAAGGGCATTCTCCTGTAAGGCGCGGTGTATTGATGGTGTGATACATGTTCGGGATTTATCATGTAAGGGCATTCTTCTATAAGGTGTGATGTAGTGACGGTATGATACATGTTCGGGATTTATCATGGAAGGCCATACATACTCCTGTAAGGTGCGGTGTATTGATGGTGTGATAGATGTTCAGCATCTGTCATGGAAGTTTTTGCTTTTTCAATGCTAGATGTCCCAAAGTTCACCAGGATGGTGGCTATATTGCAAGGGTGAGATGCGAGATATTCTCGCCTTAATATAAACGCCCCCTTCCTTCCCCAACCCTTCATATTCGCCCTCTTGATTAAACTCAAATGAAAGGTAATGTGAGACCTCTGGGGAGTAAGTAACACTTCATTTGGTAATAATACATATTTTGATGTAAAAATACTTAGAGTTATTACATAATAGGCCCTACCATTATTAGCCTAAATGATGGTGACTACGAATATAGATTATCAATACAAACGAAAAATATCATTGCTTTCCTATTTTTGATCGATTAATTATTTCCCTTTCATTAATACTGGATCGATTATTAAGAGGAACTGGTACACCGATCAAAGCATATTTATACATGCAAAACTATAATATTGACGTACATGTATATTCTAAAAACATTTCATTGTCTAATAGGTGTGCCAGTAATGTTTACAGTTGGCTAGAAGCATGGTTGATTAAAACCCAGCTTCCCAACCTAAAAAATACCTGGTTCGATTCCAAATGGTGAAATAGAAAAGGCTTTAATTTGTCATCATGGTACAATATATCAAGTAAGATAATAGTACGCATTTTATTTGCAGTCGCTTACTCATTGCACTTGTGTAGCTACATATTTATAAAATAAACGTGCAGCGTTATTGATTAGTCTATTTATAAAGATTTAATCTAATTTTTTTTATTTAACAGCTAATATTTAATCAGTAAAATAACTCAATTAAATTGTGATTGAAACTTGAGTGGGGTGGAGACTAGTGGGGTAGAGCCCTACAGAACCATGCTTAGAACGTCCCTGGGAAAGAATACGTAGTTTCATTAAGATTCATGACATTGGATGGAATGGTCTTCTCAAGTAATATACAGGGTGTCCCAGAAATAATGTGCCAAACTTCAGGAAATGGTTATGTAGGTAAAAATAAAGAGTAAATCAAGACAATTTTTTCCCCAAAAAAGCTTCGTTCACCTGATATCCGCCATTTTCCACAAAAGAATTTTTAACTCCAAGTTGGTTTAACCAATCGTAATGAAACTTGCTATGTATGTTAGGATAATAAAGACCTATTCTAAGAAAAAAATCAATTTGATCCAATAAAATTTTCAACAAAAAAGAGATATTATTAAAGTTCGTTTTGTATTTTTGGCTGTTTTCCCGCAATTTCCGTTTAAAAATTAACAATGGCCTCCATTTTAAAATCTTAAATTGGATCAAGTTGATTTTTTTTCTTAGAATAGGTCTCTATCATCCTAACATTCATAACGAGTTTTATTAAGATAGGCTGAGCCAACTTGGAGCTAAAAATTCTTTTGTGAAAAAATCAAAATGGCGGATATCTGGTAAACAAAGCGTTTTTGGAAAAAACTCCTGGTTTTCTCTTTATTTTGACTTATATAACCATTTCCCGAAGTTTAGCACTTATTTCTGGGATACCCTGTATATAAATTTATATACAGACAGCTTAGTTGAAACTAAACTCCAAATGAATATATTATATTTTTTATAGATCAAGCCCATTTTATAAGCTTGTTAAGGTTACTCCAATTCAGTGAGTTAGTGCTTATCTAAAAACTAAGTATCAATTAATTGTATAAACAAAATTAGTAAACAAAACAGTAATTGTTATTACCATTTAAATGGTACATAAATAAGTTAGTAGTACCTGACAAGAAGTATTCTGATTTTTGAAACCTTCAAATGTTCATTCGAAATGTATTTGGCCCTTTTTTCGGGAGTGACGTAAAATATTGTCACGGATGACGTCAATTGTTGAGAGCGCCGCCTCTCTCCCTCTGTGCGATGGGGTACGGCAAATCGCTTCCGGTTTCTTGGCCAATTTAGAAGCCCCCAGACAGTGCGATAATTTCTGGGCATTATTAGAACCTACCAGAAAGGGGTTGAAATGCTTTCAGACCAGACCTCTGGAAACGTCTAGATTTAAGCGCTGCCTTATAAAAAGACACCCCTCGACCGAATAGTAAAAATTGTGAGTATACTACAGAATGTCAGGGGCAGTGTAAGTCTTCGGCCTGAAGTAGAAGTGACAGTAAAGTAATAAGTTTAACAGTTACAGCTCAAAAACAGGGGCACACATTGAACGAACATAAACTCGTTGATGTTGAAAGACATATATTGTTGTAAATAAGTATTGTTTAATGTAAAGTGTCAAAATAGTATCTAGTAATTTATATTTGTAAATATATTGAGTAATTCAGTTAATTGGCGAAAGTAAATAAAGGAAACAGTGGGTAGGCACAGAGGGGAATAGCCTCATTATTTAGGATTGTTGGACTGTACTCATGTGTAAAAATTGTTCAGTAATATAGTGTAACAGGTCCACCAAATTGACGAATAAATTAATTAAATTAAATAAATGATAAATGATTTTATTGAAGAAATAAATATATTTAATTAAAATTATCAACGAACATTCAAATAGTATTCGGAAATCGTTATAAGTAAATAATAGCCAACAAATATAAAGGAGTATTTGGCCCAGGCAATCGTTCAAAAGCGTAAACAACATTCTTTCCATTATTGTCTGGAAGGGTGGGGCATGTCTGTTTTCGGCCTGATTTCTCAGAAGACGAAACCATATGGCAAACCAAAGGGGAGTCACTATGACAAAGCAGAGGTCGAGTCCGGAAGACGTTTCTAGTTTAAAAAGACAGCCGGTGGGAGCAGCACTTGCTGGGGTCAGGACCGCGTGGCATAAGCGGAAACGGAGTCTCTGACCCAATACGATTAGTTTTAACGAACAAGAAAGTAGGAGGGGGAACCTAAGCTCAGCGTCTAAAAGGCATCACTCACTCTCTTGTTCGACTTAAAGAAGACAACACACAGGAACATGGTGTTCCTCCCGGTAGAACACATATATTACCGCGTGTGATTGTTTTAAATTAAAAATAAACTCCTCAAAGGAGGAATATCTATTTGTTTTAAAGTAAAAATTTAAATGAGTTTAATCGTTTTTGGTGTAGTTATAAAAGATTGAACAATTTCGAATCCTTCAAATATGACAACCACGTGGAGGGACAAAAAAAACTAAGTTAAAGATAAGTCTTAGCTATAAAATAATTTAATCATATTGAAATCTGTAAAACCATAATTAAATTCATTTTTGTGTATTGAAATTATAAAATTAAAATAAAGTAAAGTAAAAAATGATGTTAATAAAGTAGCTTATTAAAACAAGTTTCAATTTATTGTAATTTTACAGCCTCACCAATTTACCCATATAAAAGACCCTGAGATCACATAAATAATTTTAATTTGCATAAATTATTTTATCAAATTATTAAGAAATTTCTTAATGTAACGTAACTCATAGCAAAAAGAAAGCCAATAGTTACAATAGCAGGGTAGGTCTAGTTAAAAAGGAGCTATCGGGCAATCCAGATGTGAAGCTTAATCGATACTGGTATTTTTTTTATCCATCGGTAAAGCCGGTCCCTCTCTGTTCTTCCGTAATTTTATCTCCCGAACCACTTGCGACCCTCCTCATCATTTCCCGTCGCAGTGAAACATAGTAATCTTCCTGACTACTTACCATAATCTTTTTGTTCTACGCTTGTAATTTTAACTCTTCTCATTCTCTTGAGATTTTTTTTATGAGTACATTTTATTTTCTCTAAACACTGATTTTAAGTCTTTGAGATGTTGCTGTGGCTTAGCTGTCGTCTCGTACATAGGAGCCACTGAGCCAGCGGATACAGTATCACGGGACCCGTATGAGCGGACAGTCATTGTTTCTATGGTCACTGATTGAACTAACATATTTGGACACAAAACAATCGTGTTCTGAAGTCATGCTGGATGGGGCTGTTCGTGTTCAAATGTCATGTTACTGCATGTTTGATGCCAATCCAGTGTTACCTAAGCTGCGCCTTATCTGGCAGCTGGGCCGTCAGTGATTACAGATGATTAGGTGGGCAGGTCTGTCATCATCTGATAGACCGCCAGATTACCCTGACGGAATCTCGACTCCAGGACGCCTCTGTAGTTTGACACAGTTGCAGCAAGTGCATCATTTCTCCTTAAAGCCTGGCTGCTTTCTAAGTGGATAGTTGGTGTGTTTTAAGCCTGTCAAGATTACTTCAATTGCAGGCGTTATTTACTGAACGAAATCTAGAGATGATATCAAATCAAGTCTAAATAGACTGTTCAGAGTTTGTATGGGTCGATGTGTACTTTACCTGAGTGATGACGTGACTAAGTTATGACGTAATGAGGAGGGGGAAATTACCATTAGCTAGCAGTAATAGTAACACTACTTTTCGATATGCTGTAATTATTTTTTCTTCTAACAAGGTGCGAATGTTTGTAGGTCATCGTGTTAGTGGACGCAAGAGGAAACCAAGACTACTGTGCATGCTCACAATGGTCTATGTGCACTGCGCAACAATCAAGCCACTTCTTCACTGTAACCTTCATCTTTGTTTCACTGAAGAACTAAATTCTATAAATATTTTTTTTCGGTAAATACGGAAAATAGATGTCCCACCCGATCTTCACTTTTTTTTAATTAGCCAATATCAACCCCACAAACACGAATCCGTAGGAATTTCCTCCCTAAAATACAGATTTTTGAAAAATATGAAAAGTGAAAAACATTTTGTGTCCAAAAACGATTGTTTTATGTCGAAATATGTTAGTTCGATCAGTGACCATAGAAACAAGGACTGTCCCCTCATATGGGTGTTGTGATACTGTATCCGCTGTCTCAGTGGCTCCGAGGTACAAGACGACAGCTAAGCCACAGCAATATCTCTTAGACTCAAGATAAGTGTTTTAATCCCGTCAAAAAATATTATTTTCGAACCAGACATACGATCGTGCGTATCCAGACCTAACAGTAATTTTTAAACGATTTTGTCAAACAAATTGCATTAGATCAAGAATGAAATTTCGTGTTGGAATTGCTTTGTGAATTCCTAATTAGTTTATAAAAAAAATATGAAAAATATTTTGTTTGAAGTCTTTATTTTCGTATATTTTCAAAATTAGGCTATGTATTCAAAATATCAAAAGCAAACCCAATGCGCAATATGATAACGTTTAAAATGACACCACATACACGAATTTCAGTCAATAAATAACGAAAAAATATTGATTCGCATAAAATTGTTCTTATGTGATTGCCAACATCCTCTGCAGACTCTTGGCCTCTTTTCAAGGATCCATCTTTCTTAGTTATTGTTGTTCATTACTATTTGGTATTCTAAATGTTTTATTAATTAAATGACTATTCAAATACAAATTCAGATATTTTATTTTGTAGGATTATATACTAATTTTGGTTGGTGATTTATACACTCGCAATGCATCTAGATGAATAAGATTTTTCAGTCTATCAACTTGAACATTAACTCACAAAACACTAAAATAACAGGACTAAAAACCTTTAGCAAAATGTCAGTAATGAATGATTGTTTTTTAAACAAAGCTGACATTTAAAATTATAAAACAAATTATATAACACTCCACTAATAGATAAATGTCCTTACCACCTGTCTCCTCCAACTCAGACACGTAAGGCGCTATGTCTCCCTCCCTCTCGCCCAACCTGACACGCACGGCAGTAGCCTAAATGATGCAAAATATACTTTAAATGACACCTCATACACAACTGTTGGTCAATAAATAAAAAAAAATATGTATTCACAAATATCATTGTTCTGATGGAATTAAAACCAACATGACCGACATCCACTGCAGACTCTTAACCTATTTCAAAGCCGTACAAGGATCCATCTATCTTAGTTATTCAAATGAATGTTGTTCAAATGAATGGGTTATTTGGCACTCTCCACTAATAAATGTCCTTACTACGTGTCTCCTCCGACTCAGACACCCAAATTTGTCAAATTTGGTATTGACCCAACCTGTAGTAGCCTAAATGATGAAAAATAGACATAAAATATAAGGAGGGGATGTGTTACAAAACATAGAAACCCATGGTAGTAGAGTGGTTGCAATGAGGAAACTGCGTGTAGTCCTCATTGGCCTGTTTAATCTAATGCGTACTATTAGACCTCACGGGAGCGCAAACGAAAACGATGTGCTCATTATAAAAAAACAATTCAATCTTACAATTAATCATATGTTTCTCTTCGTCCGTGCATAGATGTTAGTTTTTCGTCCTTGTTACCGGGCTTGCTGATGATGTTGTTTAGTTATGATAGAGATTAAAAGTATTGAATTTTTGTAGTATCCCTAATTGTTTTTAATTACGAAACATTTTTACACGACAATGATATCGAGTTTCTCACACACTGGTTACTTCCTGAATTTTGTTATTCGTCTTTTGGCATCATGATATCCCTGCATTCAAGTTTAACAAAATATCAGCTTAAAGAGCAACTGTAGCCAAACAGTTATATTTTGAGTTTTCGTTGATTTTTTCTTGCACTGATTATAATTAAGTATTTTGATGAAGCCTTAATCCGTACATTGTTATAATTTCCACAAGGATACTTCTGATTATTTCTACTTCAGATATACATGCTTAGTGGCCGTACAGCAAAAACTCGATAGGTCATCAAAGTCTATAATGATCTATGGCTGTCATGGAAAAGTTAATGTGACCTATTGGGTACAGTATACATTATGGAGGTAACAGGTATTACAACGCGTACAACTTCTATTGTATTGACGAATACGTCAATACGGCTGTCTGGCTGGGGTAAATAGCGTGACCTGGCATTGATTTCTCCCAGGCCAATCCATCCTCTCTCAGAGTTATATATCTGTCTAGGCCATCCATTGGGTGGCCAGGTAGCTGGGGCAAAGTATGACTTGGCATTGATTTCTCCAAGGCCAATCCATCCTCTTTCAGAGTTATATATCTGTCTAGGCCATCCATTGGGTGGCCAGGTAGCTGGGGCAAAGTATGACCTGGCATTGATTTCTCCAAGGCCAATCCATCCTCTTTCAGAGTTATATATCTGTCTAGGCCATCCATTGGGTGGCCAGGTAGCTGGGGCAAAGTATGACCTGGCATTGATTTCTCCAAGGCCAATCCATCCTCTTTCAGAATTATATATGTATCTAGGTCATCTATTGTACGGCTAAAATCCACACATAAAACAGGTAGCTGGGGCAAAGTGTAACCTGCCATTGATTTCTCCTAGGCCAATCCATCCTCTTTCAGAGTTATATATCTGTCTAGACTATCCATTGGGTAGCCAGAGTCTCCACATAGACAGGTAGCTGGGGCAAAGTATGACCTGGCATTGATTTCTCCCAGCCCAATCCATCCTCTGTCAGAATTATATATGTATCTAGGTCATCTATTGTACGGCTAAAATCCACACATAAAACAGGTAGCTGGGGCAAAGTGTAACCTGCCATTGATTTCTCCTAGGCCAATCCATCCACTGTCAAGAGTTATGTATCTGTCTAGACTATCCATTGGGTGGCCAGAGTCTCCACATAGACAGGTAGCTGGGGCAAAGTATGACCTGGCATTGATTTCTCCTAGGCCAATACACTGACAAGAGTTGTATATCTATGTAGGCCATCCATTACACGGACAGATTCTTCACGTAGACTGGTAGCTGGGGCATAGTGTGATCTGACATTGATTTCGCCCAGGCCAATCCATCTTCTTTCAGAGTTAAATATGAGTCTAGGTCATCCATTGTACGGACAGATTCTTCACGTAGACTGGTAGCTGGGGCATAGTGTGATCTGACATTGATTTCGCCCAGGCCAATCCATCTTCTCTCAGAGTTAAATATGAGTCTAGGTCATCCATTGTACGGACAGATTCTTCACAAAGACAGGTAGCTGGGACATGTAATCTGATACAAATCCTGCATTTTAAAGAGGTTTATAAACAAAGCTGATTTAACTTTATTTTTCTGATTCAGATGACTGAATCTATACAGAATGGCTGTTAATTGTATACATTACTTATTTTACTGGTGAATTACGATAATATAAATAATTTAAAATGTTAACTCGCATTTATAGAATGACGGCAAATGTTTTTTCAAAGGGATATTGTCGCTTTTCCGTATGAGTAGAATATCGTTACCAACCTACTGTATGAACCCTAAAAATATGCAGATTTTATTCCAGGTATAACATATATAAAACTAAAAATAACTCTTATTAAATTTATACGTTTTCAGCTTAGGTTTAGTTTGCAGTGTATGTTCAAAAGGCTAACCTTACACCACCTGCTCCGTGTACTACCCTCTCTGTGATGTGATTGGTTATAATATACCTTTTACATTTCCTTCCAATAAAGGAGTCCTAGTGGAGTTAATTAACAAATTATATTGTCTATACAATGTATAAATAATAAATATAAGTATAAAAGCTCACTGACCAACACTCTTGCTTTCAAAATGAGAGAGGTTATTGCAGACAACTCATTTATTTAATGTAAGGGAACACAACAAAGGCCAGCTGTGTGCAATGTCCAATCCCAACTATTCCATTCAGGGCCTCCCAAAGGACCAGTTAATGCCGTTTTTGGATTACTACATGCATTCATCTGGCCTGGCTTCACTTTATGTTTGCACTGTACATTGATAGAGTATGTGTGTCCTTATATGTTTAGTTTGTTTTTTTGTGTGAAAAAATTGTGGGTTTTTTCCCCAATTCCGAACACACATTTAATTTTTTTTTTTATACGTTATATACAGTATGAACTATTAACCACATCCGTTGAGGCCATATTCCGTAGTTTCAAGCCAGTCCAAAATCTTTTACGTGAAAAAGATTAAACTTTTCAGTATACTGTAACAGGTCCACCTAATTGACGATTAAACTAATTAAATTTAAATAAAATACAAATTATTTAAATGAGAAAATAGGTACATTTAATTAAAATAAATACAGAATATTTAAATAAATTCGGAAATTGTAAGAAATTAATAGCCAACAAGTATAAAGAATTGGGTAGGCAGATTTATTCCATGGCAGTCTTCTGAGACACATGAGTAAACAAAATTCCAAACATTGCAGCGGAAACAGATAAGACAGACCTGTTCAGTCTTGCGTCGTCTGGGACGAGTCGATCTACAGGGGATTCAGTGTAACACAATGTGACGGTCGAGTCCAATGTAAATAAAAGATATTGTTTAGTTGACAAAAGGACCACTAGAGGCAGCACTAATCAGAGCAAAAAGCACATGGCGAAACCGGAAGTATTGCCCCAGACCCAAAAGCCCTAGACTGTAACGGACTGGCAAAGGACTCTAGCCTCGCCCATGACTCTTCCACTCCAAGCCAGTCTGATGTAGGGCAAACATCTCCGTTGTTACCGCGGGTGACCGCTTGACTCCAAACCCGAAGGATTAGTCTAGATATTGTTTGGTTCAATATTTTGAAATACCGGTAAACTGTTTAGTAAAGTTGTAGAATGTCCAAATTGGAACTGTTATTATATCGGTTGTGAACAAATAATATTCAGGTAGAGGAAAGCAAACCACGAGGAGCAACAGACAAAGAAAAAACTAAAGATAAGTTTTAGTTTGTAAATTGATTTAATTATGTTTCTGAAGAGTCAGTAGAAAGTAAATAGATTCATTTTGTACTTTTGAAATTCATATATAAATTTAAATATAAAAGAATGTAATAAATTAGCTTTTTCAAACTATAGTCTTATTTATTGTAATTTACAGCCTCACCGATTTACCCATAAAAAATGACCCTGAGATATTATAAAATAAATTTTGATTTGAGTAATAATTTACCAAATTAACAAAAACTTAATCTATTGTAACTCATCAGTAGTAGGTAGGTTACAATACACGCCTACTTTTGGCTTTCAACCTTGTTACGATATGAAGATCTGTAAATATACTCTGTTATTTGGCTCGTCCCGTGTTTTTACAAACATTTAAATAATGGCCAAAGTCTTTCCACTCAATGACTTTGTCTACTTGCCTAAGACTTTTGTCAGTATCGGGATGTTCTGAAGTGTAAGAGGAGAACAGGAGAAAAGACTCATAAAATGCGGTAAGAATAGTGTTTATGGTGAGTGGAGGAAAGAGTTGTATAAAAAACATTTAGTGACAATTCAGTTACTTATTCTTAGTTATGAGACGCCAACTCAACGTTGTGCGTGTTTAAGGCGAATATGAATGATGATATGAGTGTGGATGAGTGTAGTCTGGTTACTAACTGATTTCAAATGTTCCTCAGAAAGGGCAATTTATTAATAGCCCAACAACCAGGGCAACTAAGAGACCTAAAGCTTTACGTGGAATCCGAACCACGTAGTGTTGGTCTGATTTTCAGCTAACTGACTAGTCTGATACTTAGTTCTCTCCCCTACACAACATCCGAACCTTGACTACCAACCAATATGGAAACCCCAGACTTCTGGGTAGTAGTGTCCACGTCGATGGCAACCATTGAGTGGACGCCGTATCGGTATTAAGAGGACCGAGCATGGAACCTATCGCCTACAATTTCCCAAACACTTTGCCCCCAAGTAGCTGGGTTGCAGCACTGCGCCACCTGTGCCGGCGCGGTGGCTCAGTGATTAAGGCTTTGGAGTGCAAAGTCAAGGGTTGAGTGTCCAACTGAGCTAAGGGTTAGTATTTCAATCTTAATAATTAACTTCACGCGCAGACCTCAAGGCTCCTGTTGACAGGAGAGTACATATTTTCTGTAAGAAAAAGATAGAAACATCCTTAATTGGTTAACTGGAATAAGATGTCAGTTAAATTTAAGTTCCTTGTCCAATTTTTCTTTGTTAGCTCCATTATTCAAAACTGCAAACTTGAGGGTGTTCGTCCGGGCGCCCAGTTTAACGCTCTAAGGAATTTAGTTCTATATTTTATCGCAACTAAAAATCCTGACTCACCAACGAACAAGCAATTTATTCCCTTCCCCTCTCTTCCCATCATAGACCCGCCTGCCCCGCCCCGCAAATTCGACGGAAGGACATAACCAATGACTTCTGTAGTCATTGACATAACTCCCTCACTTATAGTAAACTATAGGAATGAATTTTACATGTATTATTAATCTACTTTTTTAGTCAAAGATTGTACAAATTTTAACTCAAAATATGAACAAATATAATTTATAGAAAAAAATTGTTAAAAGTAAAAAAATGTACTTTTTTAGATTTACTACAATACTAGGTTAGTTAGTACCTTTTGTCCTCTATATTCTCAAAATGTCAATAAAATATATCACGTGGTTTGAGTTATGCACCAAAAATGCCAAATTAGTCACTTTGGGCAGCCATATCTCAATAAAATTGTTTAAAGATTTTCTTCCCGTAACACATGTTACGGGTTATCCACATATTACATGGATACTAAAAATTTTATTCAAGAAATTTCAAAACTATTTTCTGCTCGAACACCTTTTTAAGGAGCTTTTGATACAAAATGCGTGCGTGTTAAATCGTTATTATTGTTCTGTTAAGTGAATATATAGTTTCAAATTTACAAGACATACTGGATAACACTGATTTAAACATGTCTTGGTGTTACTTAATAATAAAGCATAACTTCTAAATCCTAGGAGGACAGTGACTATGAGTTAAATATCACATACATCCCCATAAAGGAAATACACGTGTTTTTAAAATCGGTGAAACAAAAGGAGGATAGAAATAATGTGCCAGAGGAGAATGTCGGACATTAGACCCCTCCCCCGAAATGTGTTTTGCCATTGTGCAGTTTGTTCAATTCACATATGGGGAATCACCAACTTTGCTGTTGACAAATTTTTCAGAAGCAGAAAAACCGAATCAGGTGCGATAATTAAACAGTTTTCGACGGTATTTATGCTATTTTTAGACTTAACTATACCTACAAAACCACCTAATTGATAATGAAAATGTATTACAAAAATATATCTTTACATAAATTGGCTGTTTATAGTTCCACCTCATGTTAATCACACTGAACTGTAGACATAAGGGTAGCTCATTTTCTTGTATAGTGTGTTGTATTGTTACTGTCCAACAGGGCCCTAAATAATAAGGCGGCCCCACTCTGCAGATACTAAGTGTTTTTTATTTTTTTTTTAATTTACATGCACTAATTAAATAAATTACACAATAAGAGATCTACGGTATTTACAAATTATATAAATTACTAGACACTAGATTAACACTTTAATTTAAGCCACTCTTATTTACAGTAATTAATGTCACTTAATAATATCCACAAATTTATTTTCGTTCTATATCTGCAACTCTTCGTGAACTACCACTTTATAGCACTTATCACTTTACTGTCATCTCTACTCCAGGCTGAAGCCTAAAGACTCACTAGTCGGCTGAAGGGTGTCTTTTCAAGGCGCCATTTCAATACTGTAGTTTTCAGAGTTGTAGACTAGAATAGCGTCGACCCCATTCTGGAAGGTTCTACTAATCATCATACTGTATGAGGGCTTCTGGATTGGTAGAGAAACCGGAAATAATTTTAGCCACCCGCGCGGGAGAAGAGCGGCGCTCTCAATAATTGGCGAGATCCGCAACAGTGTGTCTATTGGAAATGTAATTTAAATCTTAAGTTTAAAAGTGAACGGGAGACAACCGAGTTCATGTTGTTTATTTCTTCAAATTTCTTTTTAAGGTTGTGCTTTTATACTGAATGTTTCAGTACATTTCTTCTTTTAAATGATTTCAAAAATTTGTGTTTGAATTTCTTTATAATTTTTATAGCTCCTACTCATCCCGTACTAAGTAATAAAACAGATTCTTCAACTAATTTAATTTTAATAACTGCATGAAAACTACATGGATATGCTAAACATTATATGGCTAAACATATATAATCATTAGTTCGAAATGGCATATTAATAAAATACCAAATATTATGTACATGATCTAAAGATCCTGGCAGTTTGGTAGGAATGAAATAATAGTGTAATTATTGACCTCTTTTACTAATGCACTTTTTACATATAGAAGAACAATAATAATTGAAGTATTAATGACTACACTATATGCGCAACAATTATATACATTATAAAAAATCTGTGTAATATATTAGACTAAAATAAAAACAGGATACTGACCAGTAATGGGGTCTAGAACAGTCTCGGCCGGAAGTGAGGTTACAGGTCACAAGATACAGCACATGTCGATATTAAAAAAAACATTGTTATAGTAGTAAATCGTGTATGTGCAACAATCTTAAGTGAACTAGAAATACAATGAAAACACTAACGTTTTAAATTACTATACTAAATCTTAAATAGTTTTTGAGTTATAATATAACTTGTAAACAGACAGTAAACTAGTCACCGTAGACCCATATTTATATTGTGAAATATGTTTGTCTTGACCTAAGGAACAATTCTTTTTATGAAAAGTTCCAGAGAGTTCCGGTACACCCTGTAGAGTTAATAATTTGTCAGTATAAAACATTTTATTTTTATTCAATTTTAAATAGTATTTATACGTGTCTCGCCAATTATTTAGAACGCCGCCCTGTTCCTGCAAATCACTTCTGGTTTCTAGGCCAATCTAGAAGCCCCCATACAGTGCGTTAGTTTCTGTACATTATTAGAACCTGGTCGAGACATTATTCTAGTTTACATATCTGGAAACTTCTGGATTGAAGTGGTGCCAGACTGGTGTGGAAATTTCGTCTGACTGGTTAGTGTATGTCAGTTTAGTCTAAAGTATAAGAGTGACAGTTTAGTGTGTGTCAGTCAAGCCTACATTACAAAATTGTCAGTTCAGTGTGTGACAGCCCATTGGAAGTGTGAGTATCCAGTCTTCAGCTCGAGTGGAAGTGACAGTAAAGTAAAGATAAGTGCTTAAAAGTAACAGTTTACGAATATTGGAAATCATTGCATGAACATAAACTCATGCGTGTTAAATTACATTAATTACTATAACTAAGAGTTTAATAATTAAAGAGTCAATATAGTGTTTAGTAATTTATATTACATGTAAATATCTTGTTTTGTGTTATTTATTTAATCAGTGAGTGTAAATAAAAGTAACAGTTAATAGCTGCAGAGTGGTGTCACCAAGTAACAGTTAATAGCTGCAGAGTGGTGTCCCCAAGTAACAGTTAATAGGTGCAGAGTGGTGTCACCAAGTAACAGTTAATAGCTGCAGAGTGGTGTCACCAAGTAACAGTTAATAGCTGCAGAGTGGTGTCACCAAGTAAAAGTTAATAGCTGCAGAGTGGTGTCCCCAAGTAACAGTTAATAGCTGCAGAGTGGTGTCACCAAGTAACAGTTAATAGCTGCAGAGTGGTGTCCCCAAATAACAGTTAATAGATGCAGAGTGGTGTACCCAAGTAACAGTTAATAGCTGCAGAGTGGTGTCACCAAGTAACAGTTAATAGCTGCAGAGTGGTGTCACCAAGTAACACTTAATAGCTGCAGAGTGGTGTCACCAAGTAACAGTTAATAGCTGCAGAGTGGTGTCACCTTATTATCCAGGACCGTGTTGGACCATAAAAGTTTTATTGACTACAAAATTGGTACAATGCTTATTATAGTTAGTATAGGACATTTTCAAACAGTTTTAAATTATCTAGTGATATTGTAGCCTTATTAAAGCTACTATTTATTTTTGATATGTTGAACAAACTTAAATGAGAGATTTAAGTAAGACTTGTCCAGTGATACAAGTGTTTCTTTATTTATCTTCTTATAAATAACTTCAACAAATAAAATTGGTTTCTTCTACAAATAATGATAAAAACGAAAATAAAAATCTCTTCTTTTATTGACTCAATGGAACATAAATAAATTAAAACAACTCTTCCAAAATAATAAATTAAAAATCTTCAGACCAGAACCTTTTTTATTTATTTAACTTTTTTAATCAATTTCTTTAAACTTTTAAATCAAAAAATTCAAAATTGTATGAAATTGTCTAAAATTTTTTAAAATTTTATAAAATTGAGTTTTCTTAAATTTTCTAAAATGTTCTAAATTGTTTTAAAATTGAATTTTCTTAAATTGCCTCCGGGAGATGTAGCTGTCCTGGAGGTTTCGAATCCAAAATTGACCACAATAAAGCTCGTCCGACATTCAAAAAATCACTCACAAGCGAACTACAGAAAAAATTGCCGCAACGGTAAAGGAAACCGAAACGGTACAAGTCGCCGTGTACACGAAAGCGGAGCGAACGTGGTCCCACTAAGAAGGTTATATGAAGAACTGCCCGAAAGGCCGCACGCCACCAACGCACTTACCCCCACTTTAACTCTAGAAGCTAAACCAACCAATTAGAACCCTCTAAACCAGGACATCTGAACAGGTAAGGCTCACCAAACATGTTGCCTTCAGAAAACATGTCGCATGAAATTGACAGGAAATTAACAAACGTGAAAATACTGGTTATTTAACTATTTTATATGGGAAAAACTACTTTTTTATTTGAAAGGGGAAGATTCTGAATTTTTCTCAAAACTTGGAGAATTTATATCGAAAACTTTTGGAAAACAAAAAACTCCTAAACCTCTCAGTTCTTACAAAATTTAACATTTTCTAAGTACAATTTTCTAATTTAATTATATTAATTCTCTTATATATTAATTCTAATTTAATTATATTAATTATATTATATAATTAATTAATTATATAATATAATATATTAATTATATTAATTTAATTCTATTAATTAATGCAACAATTAACAATTGTTACATTATAAATGTCCAGGCTCAGCTAAAGCAAAACTAATTCGTGCATGTATTGCAGATTCCTCAGATATGTAAGGTTTGGGTCTGAGAAAATACTTTATGCATTTATTATCAAATTGAAACTGAAGCTATGAGACTTCCGTTATCATGTCACAGTATTCTCACATCAAAATCAGTTTTCTTGAGATGTGAAGCTTCAAATCCTGTTAAGAGAGGAAAGTTGAGATGGAAGAGTAACCTCGCCGGTCGATGGTTGGCAACCGAATATTCCAAGTAGTTCCGCTGTCTTGGAGGAACATGTTTGCCGATAAATCCCATAACCCTTTGTAAACACGATTCGGAAACCTCCATTTGCTCTATTGGAATTTCTTCACAAAGAGATTTACATCTCAATGTCAAGGAGTACTGACTATTCCAACGAACTAATAACTATATGAACCCTTAGTATGCACCGTCAATTGTGCATGGGTTCATATATTTATGTGCTTTTATTGGAATTGCAAAGTGCGTAACTTTAATTTTTATGGCTTTCTAGTATGTTATGAAAGTTAATGCGCCATTAGAAAAAAGATTGTCCAGTGGACCGCTCACACTTCTGATGCATTTTCACCGTCACTCCAAACATAACTATGGTCACACGCATATTCAAATTACAAGCCAATGGTCTTTGTGTTAGAAACTATATAAATAGAATGCTTACATTGCATAGTTAAACTATGGAAAAAGATCAAATGATTTCTCAAAAGGTGAATTTTAAAATTTATTGTAAATTAAAATTAAAATCTGAATTGAAAATTATTGGGCCTCAGTCCCCTAAACTGCCTCCGCCTTACCGTGAGACTTCACAGATGCAAAAACTTACAAGTGCCGCCTGTACATGAAACGTAACAGTCGTACAAACTGATTGACTCTATATGAGACTTCATAGGACCCAAACTGATTAACGTCGCCTCTATGCAACACGACATAGACACACAAACAGTTTGACTCCGCCTCTATATGAAGCGTGACTAATCCCCAAACTGATTTGCTCAGCCTCTACGTATCAAACGTCCAAATAACGAGGATGTCATAGTCGTTAAAGCTTAGTAACATTTTCTCAGCTAACTATTTTAAATACTTTATTTTTTTTTAAACATCATAAACGGTGCTATTTTGTAAACGTAATTTCTAAATGTTGAATTTACTCAAACATTCCTATTATGTTGTATCTTCCTGTTTATATTCCTATTTTATGTAAATAAACGATCCGAAGAAGCCATCTGCGCTGAAATGGCTCACTGAAAGTTGGTCTGTTTGTTTGCTTTTGTCAGTGGTGTTTGTGAGAAGGGCGAGTGGTCGGTTGGTTATTTTGTGGTCAGTTTACGCATCTGTCACTTTTATATTTTTAGATATTTGAACCAAAACCCTCCTATGGTATGTCAAGGTTTAATATTTGTTTTTGAAATCAGAAAGATAAACCTAAATGGAAGGTAGCGATAATTTTACTAAGCACAACAACAATAAACCTTTTAGTTAGTTTATTCATTACTCTTGATGGTACGTTTAGTACAAAAAAGTATACATATATTTTAAAAATGTAATGTACATAGTTCAACTATATAAAACAATGTACTAAAGTATCTTGGTCTAAAATAACGTCCTCCTCAAAGGCACTTATTTGTTAATCTTCCAACAGTAAATGCCCATTTATACTGAGTATGAACAAATGCAATAATTCTGAGAACAATAAATTTGAGTACTAATAATAAGAATAATAAATGAGAGAAATGAACAAAGACAATAAAAGTATGATAGCAATACACAAAAATAGAGAAGACATCCCATTTCAATTGATATTGAGTATTATGTCTGCAGATTTCAGAGAGCTCTCTTAAGCGAAGAGAGGCTGGAGCACAATAAGTCTAGGTGGTCTAGCAAAGAATTTCCTTGTCTCTGGATCCTCAGTATGATGCTGTTAACTACATAATAAGTGGGGGAAGGTTTGACAAAGAGAGTCCTGGATCGTACCTGGAGGAACTATGAAGTGTATTTTCTCAAAACGATCTGGGCAGTCGAAGTCACTCTTTGCTAACTTATTGAAAAGAGGATGTCCTGACTGAAGCCCCTTGATTCCAGGGAAGATAAATTTAAGAACGATGAGATACCCTCCACCGAAAAATCTGAATACCTGAAGCCAAGGAACACTCCAACAAGCCTTGAGAATCGTCTCTGTACTCCTTCAATCTCCTCCTTCAAGTAGAGTTGGTGGGGAGACCACACTACACTACAACATTCCAGTTAAGGTTTAACTAAGGAATAATAGTTTATAGGTTCTTCAGTACATGCAAATCGGTGAAAGTTGAAGAGAATTTTTTCATATGTTGTGGACATGGAGTTTCCAGTTCAGAGAAGAAGTAGATGTGACTCAAAGATCCTTAAACTGAATTGTTCGTATTAGAGGCGTTTCTCTGATAGATTAATCAAACAGAATTTGAAATGCGGTGGAACTTTATGCAGAAACAGTTGTCGAGGGAAAGATATATTCTCTTCTCTCTACAACAGCCAACCACCAAATTTATGCCGTCCTGGAAAAGAGCTGCGTTCTGGGGCGATGATATCTTCTTGTACAATTTCATATCGTCAGCAAAAACCAAATGGCTGCGGTCAATATCACTCACAACATCGTTGATGTACAATTTGAAGAGCGTGGAGCCAATATGAGATCCCTGTGGAACACCAGAAGCAGGAAATTCATTAGACAAGACACTGCTGTACCTAACCATGACTTTGCGAAGATAGCCGCTGAGCCATGGGAGAAAGCACTCAGAAAACCCACTGGCCTACAGTTTACAGGTTAGAATTGTGTGACAATCTCTATCGGAGGCTTTAGAGAAGTCCAGTTCGATAAAGTCAACTTGCTTTGAACAAGAGTCTCCATTATGTGAGTTTGGAAAAGAAGAAGGTTTGTGTTGGTAGATCTGTTTGACAGGAAGCCATGTTGACTTGTGGATAGTATTAAAGATTAGTGTGTTCCTAATCTGGAATTTGATTTTGTTGAGGACAATCTTCTCAACGACTTTGGCTAATGCTGGCAATGTGGTGATAGGTCTGTAATTGTTGATGTAATTTACTGAACCTTTCTTGTGAATTGGCTAATTTTAAATATGTTAGGAATATCTATGTTGATAGTGATTTACTAAAAAGCCCAGTGAGTGGTTCAGAGAGGAAATCAGCACAGTGTTTGTCCACTAAGGGTGGGCAAGAGTCAGAGCCAGGTCCTTTTGTTGTATCGAGATTCTTCAATGCTTTCATTATATCATTGGTTTCAATTACACAATTAGAAAATAAATCTTGAGAGATAGAAGTGGAAAAATTGGTGGGCATGGTGCAATTGTCTGGAGAATACATAGGCCTATCATAAAACTCTGCGAACAAGTTGGCTGTGTTTTCTTTGAAATATGATGCCGATGTGCTGTTTTTTTTAATAGATTATGTATATATTTTTGAACTTTATTCACAAATCTGTCAAAACAAGCTGCCGACAATGTCTTGCACCGTGCTCTGACTGCAGAAATCTGTTCATAACTCCAATTAGATAGGTATGCCTTGTAGCGTTTATGAAAAGTCTTCTTCAAGATTCTAAGACAAATTCACAAAGTCAGTGCATGCTTGTATTGGTTATACTCACTCACAACATATGTGATCTGCACGTTTAGAAGTCAACACGAAGCCTCTGCATCTCGTCCTCCTCAAAGGCTCAGTCCAAACAACAATGTAACCTCTCTCTCTGTTATGAGTTACATTTTATTTAAGTTTCTTGTTAATTTGATAAAAATTATGCAAATTAATTTTATTTATCTTAATCTCAGGGTTTTTTATGTGGGTAAATCGGTGAGGCTGTAAATTACAATGAAAAAGACTATTGTTTGAAAAAGCTAATTTACTACATGATTTTACTTTCTTTGTATGAATATCAATACAACAAAAATTAATTAAATTATTTTTTTACTGATTACTAGAAACATATGATATTCAGTTAATAACTAGAACTTATCTTTAAAGTTCTTTGTCTGTAGGTCCACGTGGTCTTCATTTTCAATGTTGAGTGCATCAAGGCGATTTTCCTCTGGAATTTGGATTGTAAAAAGTGGTAAAAACGAATGTTTGATTAAATTCACTCACGATGTCTTATTATTTTATTTAATTTTAAACTCAAACGGTCACCCGCGTAAACAATTACTATCTGTCGGCTACATCATCGTGGCCTGAAGACTGATCTCTAAGGGGTCTTGGTTTCAAGTGAACGAGGCTGGCGTCAGTCTCCAGTCCGTTCCCCTCGAGAGCAACCGGTTCGAGAGTACCTACCGTCAGCCAATAGCGTATCTCATATTTAGAGGCTACCTACTTTCAGCCAATAGCGCCTCTCATCTACATTGGACTCATCCATCGTACTGTGTCAGGGAGCTGACACCCCTCTGGATCGCCAGATGGATTCGTCCGACGACGCGACTGCACATGTCTTATCTGTTTCAATAACAATGAAAGGAATGTTGTTTTCGATTTTGAACGACTGCCCTGGAATAAATATATCTGCCCACTTCCCTATACTTGCTGGTTATTAGTTTACAACGATTTCCGAATATTATTTGAATGTTCGGTCATTGTTTTAATTAAATGTATCTAATTCTTCATTAAAATAATTTATTATTTATTTAATTTAATTAATTTACTCGTCAATTTGGTGGACCTGTTACAACCAGTGAATTCCTGCACTGTCGTACTCGCTCACAACCGAATTGTATTATCTGCACGTTTATAAGTCAACACATAGCATCTACATTACGTGCTCCTCAAATGCACATTCACAACAGTCAGTGAACGCCCGAGTTATAGAACTCACTCACAACCAAATTATAAGATCTCCACGTTTACAAGTCAACACCATGTTTTCCAGTTGACTATTAGTCTGTAACATTCATGATACAAGACTGTTTGAACGCCTTCAGAAAAAAGACATTGGATTATACTTTTTTCGTTAAAAGTGTATATGAAACGTACACTAAATACTTTCTGAATATCGAGTTTGGGCAAAGGTTATTATGTAATCCTGGTTGTTGTGCTACGTGCGTTGGGTGTGTTCAGTGATAAACAATTACTACCAACAATATTATAGCTGTTAAATCTTCTACATTGAAATTGTAATAAAATAATAAATAGCTTAGGTAGAGCTAAACACCGAGGCACGCTATCCGGACCAGGAGACGCCAGCCAGAGTTTGGGTTGCAATTAAGAGCAATTCATAATTCATGAGCTCTGGCCCCGTCATAATCTGAAAACAAACACCGCCTTCCTAGCACTAAGGTGTCTGGGAGCCTTGCCCTACAAGCCACCTCTATGTCTGTAATAAATCTAGTCCCTCTTCCCTCATAAACAAAGTAGCTGCGCTTTCATCAAATAATCCTTTGCCAATTGATCACGGTTGGCTACTCAAGTTGATCACGGTTGCTAACCAAGCTGATCACGGTTGCTACCGTAGTTGTTTACGGTTGCTACCCAAGCTTATAACGGTTGCTACCCAAGTTGATCACGTATGGAACAAGCTTATATTGTGTTCAATTGCATGAATTTGAAGAAATTGAATTAGTAGATTTCTTATACTGTCCATTTATAATTATGTAACTTGGGAGCCGTTGTTTAATCAAAACATAATTTTATTTTATTAATGGACAGTAACTGGTTTATTCTATGATAATATTAGTTTTTTATCATCCCTTAAAGTTCAATTGAAAACGAAAGTACACTATTAAATAGTAGTTATCAATTTGTAACATTTATACTTACAATTAACATTTGAACTGATCATTTCGAATTAAATATATTTTACAAAAAAAGTCGTTAAATATAAACAAATTAATATTGTTCCGTTATACAGCTACGAACGCTTCTTTTTTATCGAAAAATGTTAACTGTGGACGACTTTTAACTGTGGCTTCACATTATATTTCTCCCTCCGCATACATCGTAGACGCTAATGGAGAGCCCTCCAGGATAGGACCTTTCAGCTTCTTAACGCACATTAGAGTAGTATTATAGTATTGAAAATTGTATTACTTCTGTAAAATTTCCTCATTTAAACACCATTAGACATAAATTTTACATTTACGTTCGTCTAATATAACACCACTGTGTCCAGTCATGATCTAATTCTTAAATCACGTATTAATTTTATAACAACAGCCAATTTTAATTTCGCTGGGATTAAAATTGTCAAACAAAAAACAAGGCTGGTAGATTGGCTTTCTTACAACTAAGCAGTACCAATTTGTTTATAACAATCGATCAATTAATAACACAAAATAATCCTATAATCTGTAATCTACAACAATTATACTATTCATTTCAAAAAATGCAACAAGTCATAACCATCTATTTCAGCTACGACAGCGATAACAATACAACAACACAAAAAAAATAAACAGATATTGTTTTCTTGTTAAAACCATAAACGAATGTTAACGCCGTCAGTGGCAGTTACAACTAATTTAATCTTGATACATTTTCATTAATAATTACTACGATTCTAAAGGATTTGGATAGGAATAAGGGGGGCCTGTCAACGATGCTGACCCTGTTATCTGCACAAACAACTAGATAACTAACTACTCGACACCAACTATTTAAAGTCGACACCCATTCAGCGCACTATTGGATGTGGTGACCTGTTTTTCTTTCTTCTCTGTGGCGACAACTAATTCCGATACTACAAATACAACAACCAGGCTGTTACAATACTCAACTAAAAGTAAACTAGTACGAGTATGCAACAACTACAATAATAGAAAAATAAATGGTACCAAGTAACTGGCACACATTTTTTTCTCCCATTCCCTTTGTTATGTAAGATTGTTCAAAAAAATGTGCAAAGCTTGTTAAAGAAATAATAACTGAGTAGTTTAGTGAGTGTATTGATTTTATTTTTTCCTATATGCTTTAGCATAGAGAAATATTGTGATCGTCCAAAAAAATGTTTTACAAGTTGGTCTAAAGATCCATTTAGAACCCAAAAAGTGGGTTAGAAAGTTTTTTTGTAAATAAAAACAGATTTTCGATTAATTACATTACTAAGGAATTAAATTACCTTACCATTAAATTCGTGGTAGTCTTTATCTTATAACTATTATTTGTAAATTTGGTTTTGTCTAGTGTTATTATATTTAATATATTACGACGCTCTCTTATCATCTTCATGACATTGTTATAGATTATGTTATTGAATTTAAATCGTCCATTCTTAAACTAGACTATAACTATAAACATATTTGTAAATTTGTTTTTGTAATTACCTTACCATTAAATTCGTGGTAGTCTTTATCTTATAACTATTATTTGTAAATTTGGTTTTGTTTTGTGTTATTATATTTAATCTATTACGACGCTCTCTTATCATCTTCATGACATTGTTATAGATTATGTTATTGAATTTAAATCGTCCATTCTTAAACTAGACTATAACTATAAACATATTTGTAAATTTGTTTTTGTAATTACCTTACCATTAAATTCGTGGTAGTCTTTATCTTATAACTATTATTTGTAAATTTGGTTTTGTTTTGTGTTATTATATTTAATCTATTACGACGCTCTCTTATCATCCTCATGACATTGTTATAGATTATGTTATTGAATTTAAATCGTCCATTCTTAAACTAGACTATAACTATAAACATATTTGTAAATTTGTTTTTGTAATTACCTTACCATTAAATTCGTGGTAGTCTTTATCTTATAACTATTATTTGTAAATTTGGTTTTGTTTTGTGTTATTATATTTAATCTATTACGACGCTCTCTTATCATCTTCATGACATTGTTATAGATTATGTTATTGAATTTAAATCGTCCATTCTTAAACTAGACTATAACTATAAACATATTGACTACAATTACAGTTTTAACTATGGAAGGAAATAGTAAAACTGTAATAGGAAAGACACACTACCAAGGAATAAAGCTTCATTATCTTTAATTCCTCGGGAATGAAGTAAATATACTAACGTTAATAAGATCCTCCCAATGTCTTTCCTTAATCCCCTCTCAACATTAGTGTAAGTGCTTTGATGCTGATAACGTGCTCTCTAGTCTCTCTATGTATAATTTCACGTACACGGCAGCATGTGTGCGTGTCATCATGTTACCTACACGACTGTGTGTTCAGGTCCTACCATTATGTGTGCGTGTCGTTACCTACCATTGTGTTCAGGTCCTTGCTGTATGTGAACGTGTCGTAAGTTACCTACACTACACGGCTGTGTGTTAAGGTCATTCCAGTATGTGAACGTGTCGTAAGTTACCTACACTACACGGCTGTGTGTTAAGGTCATTCCAGTATGTGAACGTGTCGTAAGTTACCTACACTACACGGCTGTGTGTTAAGGTCATTCCAGTGTGTGAACGTGTCATTAGTTACCTATTAGTTACCTACACGGCTGTGTGTTAAGGTCATTCCAGTATGTGAACGTGTCGTAAGTTATCTACACTACACTTCTTTGTGTTAAGGTCATTCCAGTATGTGAACGTGTCGTAAGTTACCTACGCTACACGGCTGTGTGTTAAGGTCATTCCAGTATGTGAACGTGTCGTAAGTTACCTACACTACAAGGTTGTGTGTTCAGGTCCTTTGAGTATGTGAACGTGTCATTAGTTACCTACGCTACACGGCTGTGTGTTAAGGTCATTCCAGTATGTGAACGTGTCATTAGTTACCTACGCTACACGGCTGTGTGTTAAGGTCATTCCAGTATGTGAACGTGTCGTAAGTTATCTACACTACACGGCTGTGTGTTAAGATCATTCCAGTATGTGAACGTGTCATTAGTTACCTACGCTACACGGCTGTGTGTTAAGGTCATTCCAGTATGTGAACGTGTCGTACGTTATCTACACTACACTTCTTTGTGTTAAGGTCATTCCAGTATGCGAACGTGTCATTAGTTACCTACGCTACACGGCTGTGTGTTAAGGTCATTCCAGTATGTGAACGTGTCGTAAGTTACCTACACTACACGGCTGTGTGTTAAGGTCATTCCAGTATGTGAACGTGTCGTAAGTTACCTACACTACACGGCTGTGTGTTAAGGTCATTCCAGTATGTGAACGTGTCGTAAGTTATCTACACTACACTTCTTTGTGTTAAGGTCATTCCAGTATGTGAACGTGTCATTAGTTACCTACGCTACACGGCTGTGTGTTACGGTCATTCCAGTATGTGAACGTGTCATTAGTTACCTACGCTACACGGCTGTGTGTTAAGGTCATTCCAGTATGTGAACGTGTCGTAAGTTACCTACACTACACTTCTGTGTGTTAAGGTCATTCCAGTATGTGAACGTGTCGTAAGTTACCTACACTACACGGCTGTGTGTTCAGGTCCTTTGAGTATGTGAACCTGTCGTAAGTTACCTACACTATACGGCTGTGTCTTCAGGTCCTTACATTACGTGTGCGTGTGTTCGTGTATCTGGCATTTTTGGGTAGAAATACAACTTCCCAATCGTAAGTCCTTTGATGCTGATAATGTGCCCTCTTCTGTTTAATTTCACCTATTTGGCTGTCTGAGACGGTGTTCACTTGTACTGAATTGTACTTATTTGACTGTTCGTATTGAATTGTTCTATATAACTGTTCTCTCGTGTTGAATTGTTCTTTTTGACTGTTCTCTCGTACTGAATTGTGCTATTTGACTGCTCTGTCGTATTGAATTGCTATATTGGACTTTTATCTCGTACTGAATTGTTCTGTCGAACTGAAATGTTCTATTTGTCAGTTCTGTTGTACCTTTACTTATATTTAATTGTTCTATTGGACTGTTCTCTCGTTCTACATTTTACTATTGGACTGATATACCGTACTTCTTTGCACTGTTGAACTGTTCAATCATAGTGCATTGTACTATTTGTCTGTTCACTTGCACTGTATTGTACTATTGGACTGCTCGTTCGTGCTACATGAAATATTGGACTGTTCATTTTTACTGCATAGTAATACTACATTGTTTTGTCGTGCTGAATTGTACGATTGGAATACTGATTGAACATTGATGACGTTGAAGGAATTTTTCACCATGCTCTTTTATAATTCAATTATTATGAATAATTACGGGCCAAGTTTCTTTTGTGATCATGACTTTGTTATCAGTAAGAAGGCAGAGGTCGGAATGATAGTGGTTCACATAGCTACTTGGTACTGCAGTTTTATTCATAAATTTGTACGATAAGAATATAATTGAAACATATAGTTGATTCCTGGTTTTATATCAACCATTTAGTAGCAATAGACTCAATAGAAGAAACGTTTTTAGACTAATAATGCATTTGTATTTAACCTAACTGGGAAATGAGAGAATGGTAAGTACTCAGTTTGGTTATGTGTATATTTTATAGGTTAAAAATTATATTTTGATTTTTATACAGTTGATTGCCGTTTTATTAATTCATACTGTTATTTTCAGGTTTGTGCTGGTATTATATTATTACTAGACGATAATTTTCCATACCTCTTTGTTTTTATGTGGGTAAGTTTTACTTTTTCTATCCATCTATTTCTATTTAGTCATTTTAATCTTAAAGCATTAAATTTGGGCTGAAAGTACCATACCTTATGTAAAGTCGGTAAACAAAGTATGAAGTAGGGGTCATAACAGTTACCAGTATGACGGCCCGAGGGGTAGAATTGTCGCAGTTGGGCGAAATTGTCCACCGTTACGATTGCTTGCCCTGATGTGATTTTGTAAATCGGCTCTATTTCTTTCTGAACAACTCGTGGTGGATTATTACTTAGCATTTATTCTAAGAATAAGTTGACAGATCAGCGCCACAGAGTGTGGGGGTCTTTATACAACTCTTTGGTCTGGCTGTCATCGCCTCCTACTCTCGCCCTGTTTAAACAACTGAAGTCTGGACGACCAACGTAAACAAAAGCAAGATGGACGATAGAAAGGACCTACAGCTACGAACGGACTCATATTATTCTTAGGATATACCTTACATTTCTTCGAATGAGTGTTTATTAATTACTTAAGCCTATATGATAGAGTTATTTTCTTCCACCTTGCTTCAAATTAAAAATAAAATCTATATCCGCAGCTTAAGTTTGCATGCCTTAAAACACTATCATACATGTTTTGTGGAGTGCCATCAAGCTCACAATTCCAATATTTTTAGGTCACTTGATTTTTCACCTAAAATTTGTTGCGGATAGCGCCAATTATTCAGTTCAGTTATTAACCTTATAGTAGGGTCGCCTTATTATGTACTTTAGGACCCTGGTGGACCGTAACAATTCCTTATTTAAAATTTCAATACTGTCATTGGTTTACGTAGTGACTCCAAATAATGACCTTAGGACGCACAGATAGTTAGAAGTATTTTGTCCAAAATAATTGTGTTGTGTTCAGAAAACCCACAGGTTTCAACAGTATAATGAAGTGTTTTAAGTTCCACCCCTTCTAACTTCTAATTTCATTAAGAGCTCAGTGAAATTTAAGAGGGATAGAGAGAGAGTTTACTGGCTGGCCCTGAGCGAGGGGGAGGGGGAGGGTCGTAGTGGTAACAATAAAACAAATCGACCATCGACACTGTAATCATGTGGTTTCACCAAGTTTAAATAAACTTCAAGCGCCATTTAATTTCAATTGAACCAGTATTCCCCACAGTATGTATATTTTTAATCTTATTAATTGTTATTGAACTGTTAGTTGTTAAAACCTGGCTGTTTGAACTTTGTTGTTCACATTGCTTGTTTGCCAAGACCATTAATCAATTATTCTAACAGCAATAATAAACTCTCCATCGACATACTCCTACTGTACATACGACACTTCTCAAACGCTGTTATTATATTAAACGTGATTTATAAAAAATGTGGCCATTTTATTTTTATAGTAAATTACTGTTAAAAGTTTGTATTATTACTCAGTAACTAATTATTATTTTTAAAGTCCCATAATCTAGTACAATTACCTACTATAAATATTATTTTTTTACGTAGTTTAAAATAATAGTAGCACATGGCCTTTAATATACGTCATAATGAATAAATTTGTACTAAAAATAAAATGTTCATTACTTATTTCTAGTCTTCAGTAAACTTCTAATTACATAATACTATATGAAAGCGTTTTCATGCCTGTAATATTAAATTTCATAAATTCCCTAAGTTTAGTAAATGAAAATCTCATCATTGGTATTACAATTTTGGAGAAACAAGTCGTAAATGTCCGAGTTCAAATACATAACGAAAGACAGATTGTCAGGACTGGTGGTAAAAAAAAGATTTAATAGAAACAAAAAGAGCTGCTCGAGTTCATTGCTTTACGGCTCAACTGTTTATGTCTAAGTAGAGAACTTTGCACCTAACATGTACAAGACTACTTGTAACGGCAAAGTACTAAGGCAAACAGTCCTTTCTTGAGTCTTATTATTCTTGCAAATCTACTCGTCTCTGACTTGGCTCGTAGAAAGTTTTAAAACAACGCTTCTACAACTTACAAGAGGGGTGTTGCTTCACACTAACTTCGTTCGAACACAGTTAGACTTATCATACAGTGCCAATCAGGTTAATTATTATATTGTGTCTGTCCCAAATATGATGTTCCTTTAGAATCATATCATATCTGTATCGTGTGGTGAACAAATAAATTAAATAAAGGGCTTAACTTTGTTGATAAGTTACTGACACTTGAAGGACGACAATAGGCAGGCCTTTCTATCCACCCTTCGTACTTGTGATACTCGAAGGACGACAGGAGACATGCCTTTCTATACACCCTTCGTACTTGTGACACTTGAAGGACGACAGTATACAAGCCTTTCCATCCACCCTTTGTACATGTGACACTCGAAGGACCACAGTAGACAGGCCTTTTATCCACTCTTCATACTTGTGACACTCGATGGATGACAGTAAACAGGTCTTTATATCCACCCTTCGTACATGTGATACTCGAAGGCCTACATTTGACAGGCCTTTCTATCAACCACTTGAAGGACACTTGAAGGACGACAGTATACAAGCCTTTCCATCCACTCTTCATACTTGTGACACTCGATGGATGACAGTAAACAGGTCTTTATATCCACCCTTCGTACATGTGATACTCGAAGGCCTACAGTTGACAGGCCTTTCTATCAACCACTTGAAGGACACTTGAAGTACGACAGTAGACAGGCCTTTTATCCACTCTTCATACTTGTGACACTCGATGGATGACAGTAAACAGGTCTTTATATCCACTCTTCGTACTTGTGACACTCGAAGAACGACTGTCGTCAGGCCTTTCCATCCACCCTTCGTACCTTTGACACTTATAGACGACAGTAGAAAGGCCCTTCCATCCACCCTTTATACATGTGACACTCGATGGATGACAGTAAACAGGCCTTTCTATCAACCACTTGAAGGACGACAGTCTACAGGCCTTTCCATCCACACTTCGTACTTGTGACACTTGAAGGACGACATTCTACAGGCCTTTCCATCCACCCTTCGTTTATATCGTGTAATTGTAACTTAACGTTTAACGTATGGTAACGTTAAGGTATGGTAACGTTAAGGTATGGTGGTCTATCGGTAGTTTGTAGTTTTGGTGGTGGTTCCAACTGATGATTCAATTGTCTCCCAAGTGTTGTTGTTGTTGTTGCAACAAGTTAAACATCTCAAAATAAAAAGTGAACTGTCGTTTCAGTTCATCAGACAAAGTAGATGTTTGGCGCAGACAAGCTGTAATTTACATGTCACAAAGTTTTACTTCTAGCACAGTTGACCTAATCAACTCAAAGTCATCTCTCTCCATTTATTTACACTGAAACAGAAAATAATACATAGCGATAAATTGTTTTCTGTTTTCAATGCAACAGTAACTTTTAATTTTGTATATATATCTTAAACTACTCCATATTTTTTCTTAGAATATGCTTTTAGATCTTTGTTTATATTAACTCGCTTCGCTCGTTTGTCTATAGTTTATCCTCAGATTATTTGGGCCTGTACAACAGTAATTAACTTCGGTTAGTGAATTAACCTTATTTACGATCTAATGCTAACTTTTCGCTTAGGCAGTATAATAATACGTTAATATTAAATGAAAAATAAATAAATAAAATTTAATAGTCGGTTGACTTTAGTGAGCGTACGCACGAGTGGAACCAAGTCTTTGTTTTGAAGATTAGAATGGCATTTTCATTTAACATTATTATTATATTAAGTTTATTTTATTTCGAAAATTAACTTAGGTTTTAATTAATCGACAGTGTTTTATTACTTATGAAAAGTTTATAATAAAGGTGCTGTTGATTGTAAATCAAAGCAACTTGACACTAGGAGATATTTTTATTCGGTTCCAAGGAGGGTGAGACAATTGTTTGCCCGATAAGACCCGGAACAAGCATACTTTCAACGTCGGCAAACATTGACTCTGAGTCAACACCTTCAACCATGTCAAGTACAGGCTCAACCAGCCCCACACGCGGTGATTTTAGCCCATTACCGAGTTTACAAGTCAGGCCAAAGAGTTTTGATAAATTATCTTTTAACGTTTGTCAATGATTATCTATTAATTAAGTATATTACATTTACAATTTTATTGGCATATTAAGTTTATCATTTGTTAATATTTATATCATATGATGTTTACATTTGATAGATATTCATTTACAGAGTTGTTAAACTATAAGAGCTCCACTTGGTAATGAAGCGTAAATCTATCTCTATCTCCTGCTTTTCAAAGGATGCGTTAATACAAGATAAAACTGTATATTAGATATGTATTTTGTCTGTATACCCTTATATTTATGTTCTTTTTTCTCTTTAGCGTTTCATTGACCACCGTAAACATAAATATACAAATCTAGTGTTTTATTTATGTACATTTAAAACCACTATATACATATTTTATGTGTTATAGTGTTAAACATATTATTTGTTTTTAAAGACATTTATTCTCTAGAAATCAAATATTGAATCACTCGGTGATATGTTGCAGTTGTGTTGATAACAGCTGATATATAGAACATTCTGAGTTCTGACGTAACCACTGCAAGCCAACTATGTGTGGTCTCCCGCCACTCCAGCATTTGGAGGTAAACTTGTCTGGAGTTTGGAGTTTCACGCCTCTCTCCTAGAGATATCAGAGTTAACTAAGGCTTCGAAAAAACAAACATTTTGACTTTTCTTGAAATGAATAAGCACGTAGCGTATATTTCTTAACTGTATATTTAAGCTATTTAGCTAAATATACAAACTTAAACACAGTAAGGTTCATAATATACAAAAACATATGATCTGGAAAAGGTAGCAACATTTTTACTATATGTTAGGTTTCTTACATATTTTGTGTATTAGTGTAATAGCGTACCACTATATGCTAGGTCACATAAGTAGTTGACTTAGTGACCAGTGTATATATTATTTGTATACAATAATTCAATCACTATTATAATAATAAATAAATATAGAATAGGAAGTATCTGTTAATCACGTGGTCAACCAAAACTGGATATGTAACTGAGGAAAAATAATTGAACAAGCGGACAAGCTTGTTTTATTTAAGGTTTTAATTTTTTCCCATAGCAACATCTTTGTTAAAGTATAATTATTAAAGTCTTAGTAAAAGTATACTAAATCATAATTTGTACATAAGTATATTCCATAAAATATCTGTCGATATATGGATCGTTATAAGGAAAAACGTCCAGACTAGTAACGAACGTACTTATATTGTTATTGTGTGAGGTTTGGTGTAGGTGTAACAATATCCTGGCTGAGAGATGACACGTAGCTGTGGCAATGTAAGATCTACGATTATATTGTAAGGAACACGCCTCCAGGGAAGAAACGAACGTAATTATATTGTTATTGTGTGAGGTTTGATGTAGGTAGAACAATATCCTGGCTGAGAGATGACACGCAGCTGTGACAATGTAAGATCTACGATGATATTGTAAGGAACACGCCTCCAGGGAAGAAACGAACGTAATTATATTGTTATTGTGTGAGGTTTGGTGTAGGTAGAACAATACCCTGGCTGAGAGATGACACGTAGCTGTGACAATGTAATATCTACGATGATATTGTAAGGAACACGCCTCCAGGGAAGTAACGAACGTAATTATATTGTTATTGTGTGAGGTTTGGTTTAGGTAGAACAATACCCTGGCTGAGAGATGACACATGGTTGTGACAGTGTAAGATCTACAATGATATTGTAAGGAACACGCCTCCAGGGAAGTAACGAACGTAATTATATTGTTATTGTGAGAGGTTTGGTTTAGGTAGAACAATACCCTGGCTGAGAGATGACACGTAGCTGTGACAATGTAAGATCTACGATGATATTGTAAGGAACACGCCTCCAGGGAAGTAACGAACGTAATTATATTGTTATTGTGAGAGGTTTGGTAGGTAGAACAATACCCTGGCTGAGAGATGACACGTAGCTGTGACAATGTAAGATCTACGATGATATTGTAAGGAACACGCCTCCAGGGAAGTAACGAACGTAATTATATTGTTATTGTGTGAGGTTTGGTGTAGGTAGAACAATATCCTGGCTGAGAGATGACACGTAGATGTGACAATGTAAGATCTACGATGATATTGTAAGGAACACGCCTCCAGGGAAGTAACGAACGTAATTATATTGTTATTGTGTGAGGTTTGGTGTAGGTGTGAAAATATCCTGGCTGAGAGATGACACGTAGATGTGACAATGTAAGATCTACGATTATATTGTAAGGAACACGCCTCCAGGGAAGTAACGAACGTAATTATATTGTTATTGTGTGAGGTTTGGTGTAGGTAGAACAATATCGTGGCTGAGAGATGACACGTAGATGTGACAATGTAAGATCTACGATGATATTGTAAGGAACACGCCTCCAGGGAAGTAACGAACGTAATTATATTGTTATTGTGTGAGGTTTGGTGTAGGTGGAACAATATCCTGGTTGAGAGATGACATGTAGATGTGACAATGTAAGATCTACGATGATATTGTAAGGAACACGCCTCCAGGGAAGTAACGAACGTAATTAGATTATTAATTGTGGATGTATGACGTAGGTAAATCAATTTTCCGGCTGAGAGATGACACTTGTTTGTGACAATGTAAGGTATACGAAGATTTTGTAAGGAACACGCCTCCAGGGAAGTAAGGAACGTAATTAGATTATTAACTGTGGATGTATGACGTAGGTAAATCAATTTTCCGGCTGAGAGATGACACATGGATGTGACAATGTAAGGTCTACGATGATATTGTAAGGAACACGCCTCCAGGGAAGTATGAACGTAATTAGATTGTTAAATGTGGATGTATGACGTAGGTAAATCAATTTTCCGGCTGAGAGATGACACGTAGATGTGACAATGTAAGATCTACGATTATATTGTAAGGAACACGCCTCCAGGGAAGTATGAACGTAATTCGATTGTTAAATGTGGATGTATGACGTAGGCGAAACAATCTCTCGGCTGAGAGATGACACATGGTTCTGACAATGTAAGGTATACGATGATATTGTAAGGAACACGCCTCCAGGGAAGAAAAGATGTTCCAAAGAGCAATGGTTTGAGATGCCAGCTGACGCCTTCTCTGCCTTCAGCGCTGTTTTAATATCGGGTACCTCCATATCTTCCTGGCAATTTATACTTTCGTCAGGTGTTCTCTTTTAATACTTTTGCCAAGTTTGTTTACGTCGATGTTTAGTAGGACCGTTCTACGAACTCGTGTTTACATTAATTTAATAAAGTAAATTGAACTATGTTAAAATAAATGTAATGTTTTCCATTTAATACGGTTTTACGTAAATATTTTGAAATAAACTTGTTGTATTTTTGTGCTGTAATGAAAAAGTGCTATATTGTTATAGTAAATTATTTATCAAGTAACATTCAAATTCATGACTCAGGTTTTTAACTATATTGCAATAACATAACTTAGAAAAAACTAACTTCTGTTCTTTTTTACGTATTCATATAGGAACGGATAAAAAATTATTATAAAAATACATTATAATATCAAATGACATATTACGGGGTATGTGGACAAATTTAGGGGTACGTAAAAGACAAAATAGTTAAGGGGATTTTGACAGTTCTCTTTTAACTAAGTTAAATTCCAATGAAAAAATGTCACACTAGCCAGAAAAAAGTCACTCCAAAAAGTAATTGGAATGCTATAATGAAAAATAAAAACCTAACATAATGAGATAATATTAACTATTGGAGGCCCCAAGCTGTCCAAAGCATTATATCTTTGAGTCAGAAAAAGTAACAACAGTGGTGGTTTTAATTCCGACACTGTTTGGTAGATTTTATCGATAATGTTCTCCGTATGTTTGAATAATGTGCCAACAAAAACTATGGAGAACGGGCAGTGTAAGGTTAAAGAGAATGTCGGTCTCCTTTCAAAACAATCATGTTTAATAACTATTTTTATCTTGAAATTGAAAAATTAGCATAACTATGGATTAACAATTCCTCAATAGTACAGTATTGTAATATGAATGTCTATGTCAGTAATATTTTATGCAATGTTTTCACAGGTGATTCTGTGTTGTGCTTTATGCAATGTTTCCACAGTTGATTCTGAGTTGTGCTCTTATGTAATGTTACCACAGGTGATTCAGTGTTGTGCTTTTATGTAATGTTTCCGCGTGTGATTCTATATTGTGCTTTTACGTAATGTTTAAACTGGTGATTCTGTGTTGTGCTTTAACATAATGTTACCAAAGGTGATTCTGAGTTGTGCTCTTATGTAATGTTACCACAGGTGATTCAGTGATGTGCTTTTATGTAATGTTTCCGCGTGTGATTCTGTTTTGTGCTTTTACGTAATGTTACCAAAGGTGATTCAGTGTTGTGCTTTTATGTAATATAACCACAGGTTATTCTGAGTGTTGCTCTTATGTAATGTTTCCACAGGTGATTCTGTGTTGTGCTTTTATGTAATGTTACCACAGGTGATTCTGAGTTGTGCTCTTATGTAATGTTTCCACAGGTGATTCTGTGTTGTGCTTTTACGTAATGTTACCACAGGTGATTCTGAGTTGTGCTCTATGTAATGTTTCCACAGGCGATTCTGTGTTTTGCTTTTATGTAATGCTTCCACAGGTGATTCTGTGTTGTGCTTTTGTAGATTGTGTGACGTCTTCAGTGGAATAATTGATCAAAATATGCAACTATAGATTTTTCTAGATTGAACCTTCCAATCAGTCAACTATTTGATCTAAATCTGCAACTGTAGGTTTTTTCTAGATTGAGCCTTCCAATCAGTCGACTATTTGATCTAAATCTCCAACTGTAGGTTTACCAGATTTTTGGTCTTCTAGCAGTAGTTTATTCTATATTAAACTTAGAAACAGTACTATTCGGTACCTATTCACTACCTATTCGATCTAAATCTCCATCTGTAGGTTTTTCTAGATTGAGCCTTCCAATCAGTCGACTAAATCTCCAACTGTAGATTTTTCTAGATTGAACCTTCCAATCAGTCGAATATTTGATCTAAATCTTTAACTGTAGGTTTTTCTAATTTGAACCTTCCAATCAGTCGACTATTTAATCTAAATCTCCAACTGTAGGTTTTTCTAGATTGAGCCTTCCAATCAGTCGACTATTTGATCTAAATCTCCAACTGTAGGTTTTTCTAGATTAAACATTCCAATCAGTCGACTATTTGATCTAAATCTCCAGCTGTAGGTTTTTATAGATTGAGCCTTCCAAGCAGTCGACTATTTGATCTAAATCTCCAACTGTAGGTTTTTCTAGATTGAGCCTTCCAATCAGTCAACTATTTGATCTAAATCTCCAACTGTAGGTTTACCAGATTTTTGGTCTTCTAGCTATAGGTTATCCTATATTAAATTTCGAAACAGTCCTTTTCGGTACCTATTCACTACCTATTTGATCTAAATCTCCAACTGTAGGTTTTTCTAGATTGAGCCTTCCAATCAGTCAACTATTTGATCTAAATCTCCAACTGTAGGTTTACCAGATTTTTGGTCTTCTAGCAATAGGTTATCCTATATTAAATTTCGAAACAGTCCTATTCGGTACCTATTCACTACCTATTTGGTCTAAATCTCCAACTGTAGGTTTTTCTAGATTGAACCTTCCAATCAGTCGACTATTTGATCTAAATCTCCAACTGTAGATTTTTCTAGATTGAACCTTCCAATCAGTCGACTATTTGATCTAAATCTCCAACTGTAGGTTTTTCTAGATTGAACCTTCCAATCAGTCGACTATTTGATCTAAATCTCCAACTGTAGGTTTTTCTAGATTGAGCCTTCCAATCAGTCGACTATAGATTTAGTCGACTGATTGGAAGGCTCAATCTATAAATACCTACAGTTATAGATTTAGATCAAATAGTCGACTGATTGGAAGGTTCAATCTAGAAAAACCTACCTCTAACTGTAGGTTTTTCTAGATTGAACCTTCCAATCAGTCGACTATTTGATCTAAATCTATAACTGTAGGTTTTTATAAATTGAGCCTTCCAATCAGTTGACTATTTGATCTAAATCTATAACTGTAGGTTTTCTAGATTGAGCCTTCCAATCAGTCGACTATTTGATCTAAATCTCTAACTGTAGGTTTTTCTAGATTGAGCCTTCCAATCAGTCGACTATTTGATCTAAATCTATAACTGTAGGTTTTTCTAGATTGAACCTTCCAAGCAGTCGACTATTTGATCTAAATCTCCAACTGTAGGTTTTTCTAGATTGAACCTTCCAATCAGTCGACTATTTGATCTAAATCTCCAACTGTAGGTTTTTCTAGATTGAGCCTTCCAATCAGTCGACTATTTGATCTAAATCTCCAACTGTAGATTTTTCTAGATCTAAATCTCCATCTGTAGGTTTTTCTAGATTGAGCCTTCCAATCAGTCAACTATTTGATCTAAATCTCCAACTGTAGGTTTACCAGATTTTTGGTCTTCTAGCAATAGGTTATCCTATATTAAATTTCGAAACAGTCCTATTCGGTACCTATTCACTACCTATTTGGTCTAAATCTCCAACTGTAGGTTTTTCTAGATTGAACCTTCCAATCAGTCGACTATTTGATCTAAATCTCCAACTGTAGATTTTTCTAGATTGAACCTTCCAATCAGTCGACTATTTGATCAAAATCTCCAACTGTAGGTTTTTCTAGATTGAGCCTTCCAATCAGTTGACTATTTGATCTAAATCTCCAACGTTAGATTTTTCTAGGTTGAACCTTCCAATCAGTCGACTATTTGATCTAAATCTCCAACTGTAGGTTTTTCTAGATTGAACCTTCCAATCAGTCGACTATTTGATCTAAATCTCCAAATGTAGGTTTTTCTAGATTGAGCCTTCCAATCAGTCGACTATAGATTTAGTCGACTGATTGGAAGGCTCAATCTATAAATACCTACAGTTATAGATTTAGATCAAATAGTCGACTGATTGGAAGGTTCAATCTAGAAAAACCTACATCTCTAACTGTAGGTTTTTCTAGATTGAACCTTCCAATCAGTCGACTATTTGATCTAAATCTATAACTGTAGATTTTTATAGATTGAGCCTTCCAATCAGTCGACTATTTGATCTAAATCTCTAACTGTAGGTTTTTCTAGATTGAGCCTTCCAATCAGTCGACTATTTGATCTAAATCTATAACTGTAGGTTTTTCTAGATTGAGCCTTCCAAGCAGTCGACTATTTGATCTAAATCTCCAACTGTAGGTTTTTCTAGATTGAACCTTCCAATCAGTCGACTATTTGATCTAAATCTCCAACTGTAGGTTTTTCTAGATTGAGCCTTCCAATCAGTCGACTATTTGATCTAAATCTCCAACTGTAGATTTTTCTAGGTTGAACCTTCCAATCAGTCGACTATTTGATCTAAATCTCCAACTGTAGGTTTTTCTAGATTCAGCCTTCCAATCAGTCGACTATTTGATCTAAATCTCCAACTGTAGGTTTTTCTAGATTGAGCCTTCCAATCAGTCGACTATAGATTTAGTCGACTGATTGGAAGGCTCAATCTATAAAAACCTACAGTTATAGATTTAGATCAAATAGTCGACTGATTGGAAGGTTCAATCTAGAAAAACCTACATCTCTAACTGTAGGTTTTTCTAGATTGAACCTTCCAATCAGTCGACTATTTGATCTAAATCTATAACTGTAGGTTTTTATAGATTGAGCCTTCCAATCAGTTGACTATTTGATCTAAATCTATAACTGTAGGTTTTTCTAGATTGAGCCTTCCAATCAGTCGACTATTTGATCTAAATCTCTAACTGTAGGTTTTTCTAGATTGAGCCTTCCAATCAGTCGACTATTTGATCTAAATCTCCAACTGTAGGTTTACCAAATTTTTGGTCTTCTAGCAATAGGTTATTCTATATTAAACCTCGAATCAGTCCTATTCGGTACCTATTCAGTACCTATTCGATCTAAATCTGTAAATGTATTTCTTTTGTCAATTGGGCCTCTTTGACCCCAATATCTATGTGTGGCATCTTGTCAATATCATGAGGGATTATATGACATGGGGTTGCTGAAAGACCTGTGAACCTTATTATTTTTCCCTTTCATTTGAATACATTACCTATATCAGAGTTTCACTACTCAAACCATTGTTGTGGCTAGACCCAACAATGTGGGGAATAGCGTGACGCGGCATTGATTCTTCCCTCAACTATCCATCCTGGACATAACTTTTGTTCATTTTATTCTTCTAGTCTTTGCTAAAAAGAAAAAAAGTGGGTGCAAGGAATGGTTGGTGATTCATAAACTATAATAAATTACACGTGCCTTAGTTTTGGTTTTAAAATGAATTAGAAGAAAACTTTTCTCTTTTTAAAAACTTGACGTTTTAAGTTAAAAAAAATTAATGTTATTTTTATTATTTTGTTTTAGTTGCTATCCAGTGCCTTAATTAATCTCTTTTCGTCCTATGTATATATTCTGGTATGATATTATAAATGTAAACAAGAATTAGGAAAAAGCAGGACGAATAATCCCGTACACTAATACACTTTTCAATTTACCAAATGAACTAACTGATTTAATAACACTGTTTATAATAAAGATAGTTTAAGTAATTATTGAACTACTTTTCTTTTTTTCACTCAAGAATTCTTGGTAACTTGTAAACCCCAGTGTGTTAGAAATGTTCTACCATGCTGGACAGTCGGTGTCACAAACAGTGCTAAATACCTAAGAAACACATATGCACGTAGAATGGAACATTTATCTTTATAAAAGGGACAGTTGTACAGAGGTTTTTAAATCCGGTGAAACAAAACCCATGTAGAACTAATGTTGTAAAGGGGGCCGGCTGTCGGACACGGCGCCCCTCCTCCCCTCACTCGAGCGAAATGTGTTTTTGCACTGTACGACCTCAATTATTGCATTTGTTCAATTCGCTTGTGGACTGGAATCACCTTCAACACCAGTCCTTATATTACACTGCCACCAGTTTACATTTCAATATCCAACCTCTGCATGGTAAACATTTTATTTATTAACATTATATTGAAAATAACTAATTATTTATATGTTGTTACATATTCTAAATATACTCGTTTATGAATTATTATGATCCATTCGTTAGTCAATAAACGAATAGAAACCTTAGTGGCTCTTATAGAAAACATTAATAGCTAATGAATAATGTAAAAGGTTACTGTGTCATTAAATGGATATATTGACAGCATGGTGACAGGTTTACTGTGAAACCAGTTGTGTAAAAGATCGAAAGATCTACTAACCTCCTAGTGAGTAGAAGGCCCGAACACGGGTTATTTTAAAGTCTAACTAATCCGACCGTAATGATTAAAATATGCAGAGTGTTTTTAAACCCATTAAAACTCCCTTCTAATCTTCACAATACATTATCGTTGATCAGCTTAATAAATCCAAACATACTATTTAGTTTTCATACTTTTAATGTTAATAGTAAACATTTTATAAATTCTAAATTGTTTTTTAAGTTTATGGTATTTATTTATATATTTTGTTCAGTTCTTGGTTATTTGTTATTAATGTTTACTCATTTATTGCTACATGTACTCGTAATTTGTCATCAGTTTAATGTTATTATATTACTGATTATTCATTGTTATCAGTTGTTATCAAGCTCGTTATTTGCTCAATAATTTTCGTTTTTATTGAACTATACCATGTTAATTCTGCTGTTTGATATTTGGTATTTGTGGTGGAATAAAATACATGTTATAGACACGTGTTGGAAAGTTGTGCTTCTTATCTATAATAAATTAATTAACTTTGGATTATCTTCTTGCTATCAAATAGTATTACTGTCTTTTATTATTGGTGTATTGTAATTGAGTGTAAACCTGTCATATGGTAATTTTTTAATAATCTGTAAAAAATTAGAACAATTCACTTTCGTAAGAAAATAACAATTATTCTAAAGAAAATGTTTTTATAGTTAGCGTTTGTTAGTACGTTCTACATATAAATTAAATACGATTCCATTAGTTAATCACTATCACTATATCTAGTGATTCACCTGCAGGCTGGGAATATATCTAGTGATTCATCTGCAGGCTGGGAATATATCTAGTGATTCATCTGCAGGCTGGGAATATATCTATCTAGTGTTTCATCTGCAGGCTGGGAATATATCTAGTGATTCATCTGCAGGCTGGGAATATATCTAGTGATTCACCTCCAGGCTGGGAATATATCCAGTGATTCATCTGCAGGCTGGGAATATAGCTAGTGATTCACCTCCAGGCTGGGAATATATCCAGTGATTCATCTGCAGGCTGGGAATATATCTAGTGATTCATTTGCAGGTTAGGAATATATCTAGTGATTCACCTGCAGGCTGGGAATATATCTAGTGATTCACCTCCAGGATGGGAATATATCTATCTAGTGATTTATCTGCAGGCTGGGAATATATCTAGTGATTCACCTGCAGGCTGGGAATATGTCTAGTGATTCACCTCCAGGCTGGGAATATATCTAGTGATTCACCTCCAGGCTGGGAATATATCTAGTGATTCACCTGCAGGTTGGGAATATATTTAGTGATTCACATGCAGGTTGGGAATATATCTAGTGATTCACCTCCAGGCTGGGAATATATCTAGTGATTCACCTGCAGGTTGGGAATATATCTAGTGATTCACCTGCAGGTTGGGAATATATCTAGGATTCACCTCCAGGCTGGGAATATATTTAGTGATTCACCTGCAGGCTGGGAATATATCTAGTGATTCACCTGCAGGCTGGGAATATATTTAGTGATTCACCTCCAGGCTGGGAATATATTTAGTGATTCACCTGTAGGCTGGGAATATATCTAGTGATTCACCTGCAGGTTGGGAATATATCTAGTGATTCACCTGCCGGTTGGGAATTATCTAGTGATTCACCTGCAGACTGGGAATATATCTAGTGATTCACCTGCAGGCTGGGAATATATCTAGTGATTCACCTGCAGGTTGGGAATATATCTAGTGATTCACCTGCAGGCTGGGAATATATCTAGTGATTCACCTGCAGGTTGGGAATATATCTAGTGATTCACCTGCAGGCTGGGAATATATCTAGTGATTCACCTCCAGGCTGGGAATATATCTAGTGATTCACCTCCAGGCTGGGAATATATCTAGTGATTCACCTGCACGTTGGGAATATATCTAGTGATTCACCTGCAGGTTGGGAATATATCTAGTGATTCACGTCCAGGCTGGGAATATATTTAGTGATTCACCTGCAGACTGGGAATATATCTAGTGATTCACCTGCAGGCTGGGAATATATTTAGTGATTCACCTCCAGGCTGGGAATATATTTAGTGATTCACCTGCAGGCTGGGAATATATCTAGTGATTCACCTGCAGGTTGGGAATATATCTAGTGATTCACCTGCAGGTTGGGAATATATCTAGTGATTCACCTCCAGGCTGGGAATATATTTAGTGATTCACCTGCAGGCTGGGAATATATCTAGTGATTCACCTGCAGGCTGGGAATATATCTAGTGATTCACCTGCAGGTTGGGAATATATCTAGTGATTCACCTGCAGGCTGGGAATATATCTAGTGATTCACCTCCAGGCTGGGAATATATTTAGTGATTCACCTCCAGGCTGGGAATATATCCAGTGATTCACCTCCAGGCTGGGATTATATCTAGTGATTTACCTGCAGGCTGGGAATATATAGAGTTATTCATCTGCAGGCTGGGAATATATGTAGTGATTCACCTGCAGGTTGGGAATATATCTAGTGATTCACCTGCAGGCTGGGAATATATCTAGTGATTTACCTGCAGGCTGGGAATATATCTAGTGATTCACCTGCAGGCTGGGAATATATCTAGTGATTCACCTGCAGGCTGGGAATATATCTAGTGATTCACCTCCAGGCTGGGAATATATCCAGTGATTCACCTCCAGGCTGGGAATATATCTAGTGATTGACCTGCAGGCTGGGAATATATCTAGTGATTCACCTGCAGGTTGGGAATATATCTAGTGATTCACCTCCAGGCTGGGAATATATCTAGTGATTCACCTGCAGGCTGGGAATATATCTAGTGATTCACCTCCAGGCTGGGAATATATCCAGTGATTCACCTCCAGGCTGGGAATATATCTAGTGATTGACCTGCAGGCTGGGAATATATCTAGTGATTCACCTTCAGATAGTGAGTCAGTGCACATACCTGTATTCACCACTGGTTGGTGACAGTTTTTATAAAATCGTAACCATGTCTGTCCTCACGTCATTTAGGTCTTTTATTTACCACCACTATCCGTAATTAGTAATTTTTAACTTCAAATTATCTCGAATATTTGTTTACAGTTCTTTTCTGTATTTGTTCCTCTGAGGTTAAAAGATAATTTAACAAGGTTCCGTATTTCCACATTTTGGCGTAACAATTGATCTGTTTCCTTCGAAGACGTGTTACAGTTTATCTTTTAATTATGTAACTTTTTCCCTACGTATCAAACAAACCAAAGACATCTTCTTTAAAAAACATGTTTCCTCTAAAAACACTTGTTGTGTAGTTGGATATGCTACTTTTACTAAAGCTTACTAAGTACGAAAACCAATTGAAGATACGATACGTCCGACAATGATGGAATAAACGCATGACCCTCTCACCTCTCCCTCCATACACATTCCTATAACTTGTACCTACCGATAAAATATTTATATAATAGCAGGATTGCTTATTTTTACGAACCTGTTTTCATAAAAATCATTTTGAGTATAATGATATACGCATGTACAATGCCTTGCCTAATAGCACAACAGAACAATCTGAAGTAAGATCTTAAAAAAAAGAAATTGGAGATTTTCTTATCTCCAAGAGTTGTTATAGTTTTCATTATTTTGTTAAAGTTAAAAAGTTAAAGTTTGTCTTACTATACCAGGCGACGTTAGGGCTAAGGAGCCCTCTCTAACTCTTAGCCTGGGGACCAACGGCTTTACGTGACTTCCGAACCAAGGGAGCGGCAGGGCAAATTCTATTAGTGGTCACATCGGGAATCGAACCCGGACCGGCAGCGTGGCAAGCCAGCGCCTTAGCCCCTTATCTACGGCCTATCCTTTGATTGTCCTGGTTTGTTGGTGACAATCAAAGTGTTTAAGTTGTTTTAAGTTAGCACATGTAGCTTTTTGGTCGTTTATTATAGATTATATTTTATGTTATATGCGATTTATATATTGGTTGACTCATTTCATGCAGTTTGTCTACGGAGAAAAAAAAATTTGATTGATTGGTTAGATGTTGGGCTTCAGCGACCGGTTTTAACTAGAATATAAATTGTTCTGTAACAACTGCGTCAAGGCGCTATTTACGTCACCGGACGTTTAAGAGGCATCATCAGTGGTATCCTTTTTAAAGCAGTTATTCTGTTCCATATGTGGTGCAACATGAAACCTTTTGATTCTGCTTAAGCAGTAATAAAGGGAAATAATACTTAATTGTACAACGTACTGACGTGATTGAATTTAACGTTTGTGCAAAAAAAGAAGGGACTGATGTGTAATGATGCTTGTAATAATCAAAGGGCATCTAAATTGAGGTCACTATCTATTGCACAGCATAATATGTTGAATAAAGAATTAATCGTTCTCGATTGACATTTTCATATCTATGTAATATATTTGCAAAAAAAGGAATAGTAATGCTCATCCAATATTTAACATTTTCAAAAAGATGAATTCAAGAACCTAAATTACATTTTTATAAACAAAATGTGTTGCACTGGGCACATTCTAAAGATACGGGGTTTTATTAAAAAAACCGGTTCGAATCAAATCAGAACACTTCAAGTGGCTGAACATTATTGATTAACGAATATAAGAGTGAACAATGGGTTGAAAAAATTAAGGACTGTGTACACAAATTTGTTGTTTCCATAATTTGTATAATCAACTTCGCATCCACACTAAATTTGGACAGTTAACTATTGCCCTATATGTTTGTGAGAAGCGATAATCACATTTTACACACAATATGACGTCATATTCTACCCCTGTAACCCCGTGACTCAGGGGCTGTCAGCATCCCCCACCCCCGCCCCAACGATGTGATATGAGCTTCAGTTTTATGGTGAGACCCACAGTTCTACACGTAGAGTCTATCTTCTCCCTATCACGTTTCCCTCAGAAGTACCTTCGGTACATACTTTATTTGCCAACTTTTAAAATCGTGATAAGTTTCAACTTACTATCCACCAAATATAAATGTAACTGCTTCGATATATATTAAGATGAGTTAATGTATTGCAAACAACATAATTATCGTTACTATTCGATATATATTAAGATGAGTTAATGTATTGCAAACAACATAATTATCGTTACTATTCGATATATATTAAGATGAGTTAATGTATTGCAAACAACATAATTATCGTTACTATTCGATATATATTAAGATGAGTTAATGTATTGCAAACAACATAATTATCGTTACTATTCGACTCAACCCTCACATTGAAATATCTGGTTAAAGCTGTTAACCAATTTGCCTCGTAACTAAATAAGGTACGTCAGTCTATAGTGTAGCCTATATAGGTCTACTCTTAAAAGCGTTTTAGACGTGTAGAACATTAATGTTCCAGTCGGTAGACATTCTAAACTGTAGCAATCTGTATAGTTGTCAACGTATATCCTATCGTTAGCACTCCTCTCAGAAAAAAACATGGGAATAAGGTCATATTAAAGAAAACATTCGCTTAAGGGTCTGCATAGGCTGTTAGCCATACTGGTTTTTAATCCCATAAGAACAATCACCCGGTATTTTCGAACAGGACGTACGACCACATGTATCTTTTAAACTGAGCACGTATTTTTGAACTGATTTTTCCCTAACAAATTGCATTTGTTCAAGAATTAAATTGCGTAAATTAAATTGCTTTGCGAATTCATAATTAGTTTTTATTTTCACCTATAAACTAGTTTTCACCTATAGTATGTATTCAAAATATCAAAAGCAAACCTGTGCGGAATATGATAACGTTTAAAGTGACACATCATACTTCATACACTTGCGCAGAATGTAGAAAGCCCAGTGTTTCCATCTTTTGCGCAGAGAGCTTGGTAGGACCCTCAGGTATACTACATAATTTGCGTCGAATATCGGAGTATTTGATAAATATATCCTATCCTGGAATGTGATTTTAAAAAGTGACTAAAGCTACTGTATGAAACGCCAATCGATCATTACATTAATAGGTAAGCACAATTCTTTAAATTTCTGGAATCCACACTGATATGCAGGCTGAGAAAATAGCCTCTTCACAAGTTACAGGTCCGCCAATAAATTGGCTAAATCTAACATAGAGAGGCTGTTAAAAATGTGGAAAATATTTGAATTTCCATAGAAGAACAGGTTAAAATAAACAAAAAAACCTTTCCTGTAAGAGTAAATTATACAATTTATTTTGCTTTGTTTAGTATCTGGAAGTTTTTGTTGTTGATATTTTAAAGGGTCTGAACTCAAAAACAATTGAGATACATCGTTGTAATTTTACAGAGTTGTATGTCTAATTATGGTAATTGCTCTAGAAGAAGAAAACGTTGTTTTAGGAAACTGAAAAGATGCTTTTTTTCTTGAAAATCTAAAATTCAGATATTTATAAACTTATAGAACATTAGAACATCATCGTTTTACCCCAACTTTAAACTCTTGGCTTGTTGAGGGATGACAAATAAAGCCCGTGTTCTGTTTTGGCCGTATGTATTGTCACCCCTCTCTGCTTACAATACAATAACGAGTATGAGCTTGCACAATACTTTCTGTTGACAACAGAACAAATATTCGTCTCTATACTCTTAGATATAATAATAAAGTACAGTGTTTGGGATTAATTGATCAAATGTTTTAATTAGTCTTCTAAAATTATTGTTGTGTATAGTTTATTTAAATATGAAGACATTTTGTCATGGGTCAACAGATAACCTCTATTGAGTGAAATGTGGTACTGTGATTTTATATAAGTGAATTATTTTGGTTAAAAAAAATTAAAGTTGACTTTGCTTTATATATATTTGACTAATAAATAATATTTTTTAACAGGGATTGGAAACAAATTGTGATGACCACAGTTGTTCTATATGTTCTGTATCTAAGGTGACTCTTTGAATGTGGCAATAAGTATATAGGTCTTGCAATGCAAATAAATAAAATGTATTTTTTGAAAAATAATATCGCTACAGTACCTTAGCTCACTAGTATAAAATAATATAGTACTGTATATCTTATTTAAAAATATGGCTGAACTTCCTAAGAATAATTGCTTATTCAAAGAATAAGTATTGAATATAAAATATGTTTTGTACTTAACAATCAAAGTAATGTGTATTTTTGTGTGTGGAATGATTATAATACATATTATAATTAAAAACTAATTTATAACTAGTATAAACATATTTATAATAACACACTTTTTTATTTAATCGCAATATATTTACGGTTCGTGTTTAATATCATAATGAAATATAGTGAACACTATGATAATTAAAGGTCCTTTAGATTATGGGGTTATGCTAGTGGATCATACGTTGATATTATAAGTTTTATTATAAGTTGAATTATAGAGAACACTACTATAATTAAAGGTCCAATCTAGTGGATATTATAAGTTGAATTATAGTGAACACTACGATAATTAAAGGTCCAATCTAGTGGATCATACGTTGATATTATAAGTTGAATTATAGTGAACACTATTATAATTAAAGGTCCAATCTAGTCGATCATACGTTGATATTATAAGTTGAATTATAGTGAACACTACGATAATTAAAGGTCCAATCTAGTCGATCATACGTTGATATTATAAGTTGAATTATAGTGAACACTACGATAATTAAAGGTCCAATCTAGTCGATCATACGTTGATATTATAAGTTGAATTATAGTGAACACTACGATAATTAAAGGTCCGATCTAGTGGATCATACGTTGATATTATAAGTTGAATTATAGTGAACACTACGATAATTAAAGGTCCAATCTATTGGATCATACGTTGATATTATAAGTTGAATTATAGTGAACACTATTATAATTAACGGTCCAATCTAGTCGATCATACGTTGATATTATAAGTTGAATTATAGTGAACACTACGATAATTAAAGGTCCAATCTAGTCGATCATACGTTGATATTATAAGTTGAATTATAGTGAACACTACGATAATTAAAGGTCCGATCTAGTGATCATACGTTGATATTATACGTTGAATAGTGAACACTACGATAATTAAAGGTCCGATCTAGTGGATCATACGTTGATATTATACGTTGAATTATAGTGAACACTATTATAATTAAAGGTCCAATTTAGTCGATCATACGTTGATATTATAAGTTGAATTATAGTGAACGCTATTATAATTAAAGGTCCAATCTAGTCGATCATACGTTGATATTATAAGTTGAATTATAGTGAACACTACGATAATTAAAGGTCCAATCTAGTGGATCATACGTTGATATTATAAGTTGAATTATAGTGAACACTACGATAATTAAAGGTCCAATCTAGTCGATCATACGTTGATATTATAAGTTGAATTATAGTGAACACTATGATAATTAAAGGTTCAATCTAGTGGATCATACGTTGATATCATAAGTTTTATAATTTAAAATAGTCAATAATGACATTTAAAGTTTCACACATTTAGCTGTATATAAATATTGATTTTTTACAAAAACCAAATAATGGTCAACTAAAACAGTTCTTCGCCTTTAAATAGAACTTCAAAGTGTTGCAATACGATCTTTGAAGGCCGAATCTTTGAAATAGAAACCCATGTTTTCGCGTTTTTCGTGAAGCGAAACGGCCTCCTTAAATCAACCATATGATTATTGAGAAGTTTAGTTCTACTAAATAATATTTATTTGGCAAATTTATTTATAAAACAAACCGATATTGTTTACAAACCGAGTATATTGTTAGAATTTTGTGTATTGCTTAACATTCCTCTAGGCTCAATTTAAATCATCTGTCAGCTGTTTATAATTTCAATTAAATCGACTCAGATGTACGCCTTAACGTTTATTTTTTATTTTTATTTATTCGTAAGACGCCGATCGTCAAGATATGGGCGAATATGGATTTCGAATGAGTGTGATGAGTGTAGATGAGCGAATGTAGTCATTGTTACAAACTAAGGCCGACTATTCCTTAGAAAGTGTTATTAATTAATAGCCCAATGACAAATGAACAGCCGGTGATTATCAGCTGATCCTTCTCAAAATGTATTGACTCTGATTGGGATCGAACTAAGAACCTTTAGCACATGAAGCTGGGATTGAACCAACTACGCTACCGACCAATTATTTTTACGTTAATATTTTTAGAAATGCTTTGATTAAACCCCGCGTTCCTCATCCCACCATAACCCATCATTACTACGTCCGACGCACAGCTACATGCCTCCATCTAAAGTAATGTATAAACGTTAAAAAAGAGGAATTAGTGTTAATTTTTAATGTTCCCAGAATCAAGTAACAAAATAAAGGGTCGTCTATTATATTTCAAAAAGATAGAAGACATAATGGTGTAAAAAGTAGTTTTCCTAAACACCGAGGCAATATTTTGCCACGCTATCCGGTCCAGGAGACGCCAGCCAGGGTTTGGGTTGCAATTAAGAGCAATTCATAATTCATGAGCTCTGGCCCCGTCCTAATCTGAAAACAAACACCGCCTTCCTAGCACTAAGGTGTCTGGGAGCCTTGCCCTACAAGCCACCTCTATGTCTGTAATAAATCTAGTCCCTCTTCCCTTATCTAAACGCTTGGTTTCAATTCGTTGCCAACTCGCCATTAGTTTTTGCCACAGCGTCAAACTTTGTTACTGTGATATATTTTTTAACTAAACGTGAATTTATTATAATGTACTCTTCATTACGAGAAAAACTTAAGTCTTCTAATTCAATTGTTTTTTATTTAACTTTCAATTTATAGATTTTTAAATTTCTAGTTGTAATATTCAACTTTGAAACATTGTAGACGCGAATGAGAATTATGAAAATTTTGTAAAAGAACGTATTATCTACTCATGTAATAGGTTTGATACTGTAGATTTTGGTTACAAATACGTGTAAATACGATCTGTAACACTTAAAATATCGTTTTTATGACAATTCGTACACTTGAAACACCTAAGGGGTTAAATATTATTGACAGTCCTCTTGTAAATAAAACTGAAAACTATAAATAAACATAAAAACCTATGTAATTCAAAGTTTTGTGTTTTGCTAAATAAAAACTCGGCTCTTAAATAAATGTGAGTTTTTAAACTTGACTGTGAAGTGTTTGATAATTTCAGAGACTTTTTATTGAACTTCCTTCAACAAGCCCCACTCAATTTCGAAAACAAATCCCACTTTTTGTATTCGATAAACTTTGGACAACAATTTCAAATCAGTTTCCCTATAAAGAGAACATCGGTTGTGGGCACATATAAAATAAAGTAACTTACTGATGTCATACTGCAATTATTAATTGTTGTATAGTAAATAAAAAAGTAACTTTTCTATCTGGATCATTTGCGCTAACTTATCTAAAACATATTGCTATTTATCACTCAATTAAAGTTGTAGCCTTAACGTCTGCTTCAATATAAGGTACTCAAAGATTTTCTGAATCCAAGAGCTATTAACGAATATAAGTGTTCGGATTGTTTTAAGTGTAGCAAGAATAATTAATATACACTTCTGTTTTATTAATGTTATACTATAAGGGTGTATACTACTTATAGAAATAAAGTTTATGACATTTAATAGCTTACAAATTTTTTACGTAAACTATCCCATTCAACAATTAGTAGCTTTTTTCTATCATGATTAAGTATCGCTTAAAACTACATACCTCACATTATTGTAACTGACTGTGTGAAAACGGTTGTCTGCCACAGAGAAAATATAATAAAGCACCAGTAATGCTGCACAGGCTGTATGAAAAACGTGTGTATAAGTAGAATATAACAAATATCTTAAATATATGTATGAATTTATAAAAGTAAAAAATTCCTTCTTTCGGTACCGTACCATTTTTAATTTAGTAAGTTTTATTTTATTTAATATGATAACAAAAAATACATTATAATATGTTTTACAAAAAATTATTAATAATAATCAGAATTAATTCCGTTTAATTGTCATACAATTTATTACAGGAATATAACCATTGACTTTAAGTACACGTAATGTAATCAAGCATTTGTCCACATTACTTATTACAGTGAAATATAACAGGACATTTATCGGTCTAGTTTTTAATTGTAAATAAATTTTAATTAATGCGACAACATTGATTTAACAACGATAGAATAGTGAATGAAGTGAGCTTATCTCTGATTTCTCAGGAATGCAGTAAATACATTACCTTAATAAGATATTCTCAATGCTTTTCTCATCTCCTTAATCCTCTCTCAGAATTACAGTAAGTGCTTTAATGGAGATAGCGCTATGCTCTTCTACCGGGCGCCGACTCATGTTTCTGGTACATGGAAACAGAGGTACTATCTGTTAAAGGAGGGGATAAACTGAACTACCCCTATTCCTTTGCCTCATTAAGCTTATAATGGGCCCACTATAATGGGAGGTAGCTAATTATGGTGTTTTTTTATATTTTTAACAAGTAAATTTTGAAACAAGTAAGAGAAAACCTAATGACTTTTAATTCTTAAAATTTTCATTCATATACATAAGTAAATATAACCATGCTTATTTTATCAGAGTAAAACCATTTACAAATATATAAAGGGCATAAAAATCTATTAAACTCTGCAAGGACAGAGTTCAAACTTAGCTGTTTTTGGTAGTACTCATTGACAATAAAAACAAAGTCCATGAAAATTCACTTGCTTTAGATGCGCGTCTGTGCTGCTATTAACGGATATTGAATTTAAATAAGCGCTCGAACGACTTTTAGGTCAGCTATTTGTCACTTCAGCGTGTGCTGGAGAAAGACAGAGAGGGGTCAAAGATAGGAAAACTGGTGTCGCGACCTGTGAAGTCCGAACATGAACTAGTTTCACCTAACAGGAACATCAGCTTCACGAGACTCATATGAGGAGAAAGTCTTCCTGTTTGTATATTCAATGGATCAGTTCAAGTTGCATAATGAAAATTCACATTTTATTAAATCATCCCTGACATGATAGGCACATTAAAGCCTCAAGTAATCTATTTTAAATTTATGCTGTTAATTTAGTGTGTAAATAGTTGGGGCTGAAGTCAGCAACACAGTAGATAACAGTTGAACACAACCAATAGTTGTAGCTTTACCAAAGAATAACGAGCAAGAAAGATTGGTGTAGTATCCTGAACCTAGAGTGCAGGTATGGGTGTGACAATTTCTCCCAGTAGTGATCGTCTGTTTACCTATCAGACTGTTCGCCTGGTGAGTAAAACACTGCTGGTCTCTAGACTGTAACTGTATGTCAGTTTGAGGTTATGGAAAACATTAATTCCAATAATGGTAAAATTTAAAGTAGACTGTTATAGGTATAATAAACCTTCACAATGGGTAGTCAAGGCAGGATATGTGTTGGTATTACCATTCTGAGAGGCAGCTAGATGTTATTAGGAACATTTCACATTTTGTTTATTCACGCCTTTAGTTACAGTTTTCCTTCAGGCGAGAATCAAAATTACTGTTCCTTGAGTCACCCGGACACATTTCCGCAAAAAATTATCTATTCTTTCAACAAGTTCAAAACTTAAATTATATTACAAATCCAGGCTGGACTAAAGGTGGCTCTATTGTCAAACTAATGTAAATAAATATCTATTGCAAAAAGGTGTATTGGAAGAATTGTTTTCTCCTTGTTAATATTTAGCTATGTATTAGTTTTTGCATTTGTATTTTAAGTGTTTGTTGTAAACCAATTTGAATCTGTTCATATATGTATATACAAGATGAATAAAGAACTAACCTCCAGGAATTCAACCGGCAAGTTCAACAATTGACAATGCTGCCGTCCCACCCTCATGCTGCCACTTCACATATGCACATTGTACAGTTGGCCTTGTTTCTATCTGTGCACCGACCAATAGTGTAAATAACCGTGAAGAATGCAACTAGCCAATTGAACAATAGGTCCACCTAAGTTACCACCAGTTTACATATGCACAGTTGGCCTCGTTTCTTTCTCTCTGTGCACCGACCAATAGTGTAACTAAACGTGAAGAATGCAACTAGCCAATTGAACAATAGGTCCACCTAAGTTGCCACCAGTTTACATATGCACAGTTGGCCTCGTTTCTTTCTCTCTCTGAACTGACCAATAGTGTAACTAACCGTGAGGAATGCAACCAGCCAATTCAACAATTAACTCTGTTTAGCTTCTATTCCACCCCAGTTGCCACCAGTTTACATATGCACAGTTGGCCTCGTTTTTTTCTCTCTGTGCACCGACCAATAGTGTAACTAACTGTGAAGAATGCAACTAGCCAATTGAACAATAGGTCCACCTAAGTTGCCACCAGTTTACATTTGCACAGTTGGCCTCTTTTCTTTCTCTCTGTGCACTGACAATAGTGTAACTAACCGTGAGGAATGCAACCAGCCAATTCAACAATTAACTCTGTTTAGCTTCTGGTCCACCCCAGTTGGCACTAGTTTACATATGCACAGTTGACCTTATTTCTCTCTGTGCACCGACCAATAGTGTAACTAACCGTGGAATGCAACCAGCCAATTCAACAATTAACTTTGTATAGCTTCTGGTCTACCCCAGTTGCCACCAGTTCACATATGCACAGTTGACCTTGTTTCTCTCTCTGAACTGACCAATAGTTTAACTAACCGTGAAGAATGCAACCAGCCAATTCAACAATTAACTCTGTTTAGCTTCTGGTCCACCCCAGTTGCCACCAGTTTACATATGCACAGTTGACCTTGTTTCTCTCTCTGAACTGACCAATAGTGTAACTAACCGTGAAGAATGCAACCAGCCAATTCAACAATTAACTTTGTATAGCTTCTGGTCTACCCCAGATGCCACCAGTTTACATATGCACAGTTGACCTTGTTTCTCTCTGTGCACCGACCAATAGTGTAACTAACCGTGAAGAATGCAACCAGCCAATTCAACAATTAACTTTGTATAGCTTCTGGTCCACCCCATTTGCCACCAGTTCACATATGCACAGTTGACCTTGTTTCTCTCTGTGCACTAACCAATAGTGTAACTAACCGTGAAGAATGCAACCAGCCAATTTAACAATTAACTCTGTTTAGCTTCTGGTCCACCCCAGTTGCCACCAGTTCACATATGCACAGTTGACCTTGTTTCTCTCTGTGCACCGACCAATAGTGTAACTATCCGTGAGGAATGCAACCAGCCAATTCAACAATTAACTTTGAATAGCTTCTGGTCCACCCCAGTTGCCACCAGTTTACATATGCACAGTTGACCTTGTTTTTCTCTGTGCACCGACCAATAGTGTAACTAACCGTGAGGAATGCAACCAGCCAATTCAACAATTAACTTTGTTTAGCTTCTGGTCCACCCCAGTTGCCACCAGTTCACATATGCACAGTTGACCTTGTTTCTCTCTGTGCACTGACCAATAGTGTAACTATCCGTGAGGAATGCAACTAGCCAATTCAACAATTAAATTTGTATAGCTTCTGGTCCACCCCAGTTGGCACTAGTTTACATATGCGCAGTTGACCTTGTTTCTCTCTGTGCAGTGACCAATAGTGTAACTATCCGTGAGGAATGCAACCAGCCAATTCAACAATTAACTTTGTTTAGCTTCTGGTCCACCCCAGTTGCCACCAGTTTACATATAGACAGTTGACCTTGTTTCTCTCTGTGCACTGACCAATAGTGTAACTATCCGTGAGGAATGCAACCAGCCAATTCAACAATTAACTTTGTTTAGCTTCTGGTCCACCCCAGTTGGCACTAGTTTACATATGCACAGTTGACCTTGTTTCTCTCTGTGCACCGACCAATAGTGTAACTATCCATGAGGAATGCAACCAGCCAATTCAACAATTAACTTTGTTTAGCTTCTGGTCCACCCCAGTTGGCACTAGTTTACATATGCACAGTTGACCTTGTTTCTCTCTGTGCACCGACCAATAGTGTAACTATCCATGAGGAATGCAACCAGCCAATTCAACAATTAACTTTGTTTAGCTTCTGGTCCACCCCAGTTGCCACCAGTTTACATATAGACAGTTGACCTTGTTTCTCTCTGTGCACTGACCAATAGTGTAACTATCCGTGAGGAATGCAACCAGCCAATTCAACAATTAACTTTGTTTAGCTTCTGGTCCACCCCAGTTGGCACTAGTTTACAATGCACAGTTGACCTTGTTTCTCTCTGTGCACCGACCAATAGTGTAACTATCCATGAGGAATGCAACCAGCCAATTCAACAATTAACTTTGTTTAGCTTCTGGTCCACCCCAGTTGGTACTAGTTTACATATGCACAGTTGACCTTGTTTCTCTCTGTGCACCGACCAATAGTGTAACTATCCATGAGGAATGCAACCAGCCAATTCAACAATTAACTTTGTTTAGCTTCTGGTCCACCCCAGTTGGCACTAGTTCACATATGCACAGTTGACCTTGTTTCTCTCTGTGCACCGACCAATAGTGTAACTATCCATGAGGAATGCAACCAGCCAATTCAACAATTAACTTTGTTTAGCTTCTGGTCCACCCCATTTGCCACCAGTTCACATATGCACAGTTGACCTTGTTTCTCTCTGTGCACCGACCAATAGTGTAACTATCCATGAGGAATGCAACCAGCTAATTCAACAATTAACTTTGTTTAGCTTCTGGTCCACCCCAGTTGGCACTAGTTTACATATGCACAGTTGACCTTGTTTCTCTCTGTGCACCGACCAATAGTGTAACTAACCGTGAGGAATGCAACCAGCCAATTCAACAATTAACTTTGTTTAGCTTCTGGTCCACCCCAGTTGGCACTAGTTTACATATGCACAGTTGACCTTGTTTCTCTCTGTGCACTGACCAATAGTGTAACTAACCGTGAGGAATGCAACCAGCAAATTCAACAATTAACTTTGTATAGCTTCTGGTCCACCCCAGTTGGCACTAGTTTACATATGCACAGTTGACCTTGTTTCTCTCTGTGCAGTGACCAATAGTGTAACTATCCGTGAGGAATGCAACCAGCCAATTCAACAATTAACTTTGTATAGCTTCTGGTCCACCCCAGTTGGCACTAGTTTACATATGCACAGTTGACCTTGTTTCTCTCTGTGCAGTGACCAATAGTGTAACTATCCGTGAGGAATGCAACCAGCCAATTCAACAATTAACTTTGTTTAGCTTCTGGTCCACCCCAGTTGCCACCAGTTTACATATAGACAGTTGACCTTGTTTCTCTCTGTGCACTGACCAATAGTGTAACTATCCGTGAGGAATGCAACCAGCCAATTCAACAATTAACTTTGTATAGCTTCTGGTCCACCCCAGTTGGCACTAGTTTACATATGCACAGTTGACCTTGTTTCTCTCTGTGCACTGACCAATAGTGTAACTAACCGTGAAGAATGCAACCAGCCAATTCAACAATTAACTCTCTTTAGCTTCTGGTCCACCCAGTTGGCACTAGTTTACATATGCACAGTTGACCTTGTTTCTCTCTGTGCACTGACTAATGCTTTAACAGAGCGAGGAATGCAACCAGCCAATTGGATAATTGAATCTATGTACCTTTAGTCCCACTTTCGTTCCCGCCACTTCACTTATGAATAATTGACCTTGATCTTCCATGTGCACTAACTAATAGGTTAACTAACTGTGAGGCACATGACCACCTGTGTCATGTTAGGGTTAGGATTTTACAAATTATCCTACAAGCACTGTTGGTTTGTAACGAAGTTTTAATAATCAAGTTTTGATCATGATTATATTTTGTAATTATAATTGAATTATTACAATCAGGAACTATAAATCGTGCACTGTATTTTTGATCATACAATTTTACACTACTTTTTCATTTAATACATTTTAAATTTTAAAGTAAAAAAGAAATTCATAACTTTATTAGTCATGTACTTAGTATGTAATTCAAGTAAAAATTTTACCACTCGTATTATAGACACTTTTAAATCATATTGAATGGTAAAATAAGTTTTTGGTATTAACGAATATATTTCGTGGTTTGGAATATTCTTCCAAACTCACTTGTGTATTTGGTAGATGGGGAAAAGAGAGACTTCTGTTTTAGGATTAGGAGGAGAAACATAACACAAGGCAAGATAAATCTTGTGTGAACATTTTGGTCACAAAGGGCCGACTCTAAGGAGAAAATGGAGTTGTGCCATTACACATGGTAGCTCTGCGTAAAGGGGATGAGTCGGTCGTTACTAAGTTTGTTTTATGGTTTGTCTGTGTTGGCCTAAAACTGAGGTTATCGGATAGTTGCTGGTTTCTTTGAAGGATACATACATCTGACCTCAAATTTACCACGTAATGTTTGTGGTTTGTCTGTGGTGGGCTGAGACTGTGGGTATCGGATAGCTGGTGGTATTGTTTACGGATATACATCCATCCTCACATTTATCGTTATTTATGTGGTTTTCCTGTCCTTGTCTAAGACTTTGTTTTACTGATACCTACTACTTGTATTGTCAAGGATATACATTTGACCTAATATTTACCACGTTTTAGGTTTGTCTGTGCTGGTCTGAGACTGTGGTATCGAATAGATACTAGTATTGTTGGAGGACAACCACCCGGCCTCACATTTACAATTGTTCATAAAATTTGAGCGTATTTAAATTTAATTGGCACCAGTTATTTACTTACGCCGTAAGTCGAGTGGCATACTTTGATCTTGTTGTTAATGTATATAAATGTGTATATCTTCTTATGGGAATGAAGGATTAATGTCGGTTTTGAGCATTTTAGTAATTTGTTAAAAAGGCTATAAGGCGAATAATCTCAAAGTGCTTTACATGAGATAGATGTCTTAGATAATTTAGTCGCAATCTCATTTTTATAGTATAGGATAACTTATAAAAATGTGGGTATTATCTTGATGAAACATTTTAAGAGCTTAAACATATTTGAAAACGCTACCAAACTGAAAACTACAACAGATAAGTATCAAAATAGTACGTAAATATAGATCTGCCATATCTGAATAACATTAAGTGAATAACATTAATTACCACATTACATGTATAGGTGGACGGGTGGGTAATTACCACATTACGTGTATGGATGGGTGGGAGGGTAATTACCACATTACGTGTATGGGTGGGCGGGTGAGCAAATACCACATAATGTGTATGGGTGGCGGGTGGGTAATTACCACATTACGTGTATGGGTGGGTGGGTGGGCAACAACCACATAATGTGTATGGGTGGTGGATAGGTAATTACCACATTACGTGTATGTGTGGGTGGGTGGGTAATTACCACATTACGTGCATAGGTGGGTAACTACCACATTACGTGTATGGGTGGGCGGGAGGGTAATTACCACATTACGTGTATGGTGGGGTGGGTAATTACCACATTATGTGTGTGGGTGGGCGGTTGGGTAATTACCACATTACGGGTATGGGCGGGCGGGTGGGTAATTACCACATCACGTGTATGGGTGGGCGGGGGGTCATTTACATATTAAGTGCATGGGTGGAGGGTTTGTACACAATACGTGTATGGGTGCGAGGTGGGTTATTTAAACAGTACGTGTATGGATAGGGAGGTCTTTACACATTACTTGTATGAGTGCGAGGTGGGTCATTTATACAGTACGTTTATGGGTTTGATGGGGGGTCATTTACACATTATGTGTATGGGTGGGATGGCCACCTATACAACTTAAGCTTTACACGTTCTGAGGGTACACATAAAGTTTTTTTTCTGAGGGTACACTTAAAAGTACCCTCAGAAAAAAAATCACCTCTGTTTGCCTGACGAATTTTAAATGTCTAGTTCAATGAAAAGAAAGTACTGTAATTTAAATCATTCATAATTTTGCTTCTTTATCTTGAAATAATAACGGATTGAAATTGTAATATAATGTAATAATAAAGACCCTCAGAGTTATAGATGTTCTTAAGTTTGTTTAACTAACTAAACAATGAATGACAACTGTTTACACAGAATTTCTGTAGCTGAAATGTTATCACCCATCAATAAATTACGGTAATCAATGTCACTAACACACACTTGTATATGTTGGTTCAATGCCTATCACTTTTCTTGAACTGTAACTGTAAAGCAATAACTGTACAAGCAGAGACTTGACTGTCACTTCCATTCCAGATTGAAGACTCACACTGCCACTGTCACTCTTAGTAGTCGGCTGAAGGTGCCACGTCAATCCAAAAGTTTCTAGAGGTGTGATCTGTATGGATCTAAACCTTCATTTTAGAAGGTTTTAAAATGCCCAAAAATTATCGCAACATCTGAGGGCTTCTAGATTGGCTAAGCAACCGGAAATGGTTGCCGCACCACACTGCATATAGAGACGGGTGACGCTCTCGATAATTGTCGTGACCCGCTGCAATATATCATTGACATTGTCATTTTCATGTCAAAAATATCGTACGGTCAATAAGTGTGTGTTCAACTTACCCATGGGATGGAAATGTCGTTTGAGAAGAATTCCAACTAGAATAGATACTACTCACACGTCAGGTATGCAATACTGTATAATAGTACAGCAGATGTAGGATTAAACAGGTTTTTAGAGTTTTGCCATTTGACCCTTTTTTTATTATTATCACTACACTTTCATGTGTGGTACTTTCTTTAACCGAAGAGCATATTCGGATTTTTCTATTTTAATTTGTTCATAATCTGTCTATATATTTTGATTCAGGACATCAAATTGAATTTGATACCTTACTTGACTGTGCAGTCGTTAATTTTATTTTAACCTCTATTATATTGATAGTTTGCATTGAATTTTCAAGGTTCAAAGCCGAAAATATAAGGTGTAGACTATATTTATTTCCTTCTCAAATGTTTCCTGTGAAAAAAATTTAATTTTGTGAAGTTTATTCAATGTCACTAAAGAGGTAGGTAAAACACAGTTTTGCATCTTAAAACCGAAGAGTAAGCAATGTTAATTTTTACTGGTGGGTTAAGCACAGTTGTACCTATTTATGTACATGCCACGTCATGTATTTAATCTCTGTCTAGTTCGTCACAAACTAGGACCATTCAGGCAAATATCTGTTTTTGTCAATCACATTCAGTTCAACAATCTACAACTAGTTCATTTGTCTACAAATAATTGTTCTATAAGCAATGTCTATTCATGCTTGAGTATGAGGAATGCCATCAAGACTTAACTATAACCTTCCTTATGTAGAATTTTGTTTTGAAATATTTTAATGAAATCAAAATGATTGTGTGCATAGTTTTAAATGTTAGCTAAGGTAGTAAGTAACACCAGAACAAGACAGCGTTATTAAACTTTGTTTTTTGAAAATCACTTTGAAGTGTTGGAAATATCCAACAAATTTTCTAACCAAAAGTGGAATCAACGTTAATTGCCAATCGTGTTAGTTACTTCAACTTGAAACTTGGTCGTAATTAATACCTTTGACAATCCGTATACGGACTTGTACTTTTTGGTCATATCTAATTGTTCTTTGGTAAAGTTTGAACATTTCCAATCAGCCAGCCTCTTACAACAGGTGTAAGAAATCAAACAGCATAATATTGGAGAACATTTTTTTCTAAAATCAATAACAGCTGGTTGACTAAATATTTTTCAGTAAAACTATTATTTTAACAAAACATATGTTTTTTATTATTGAATTTTTTTGTGTGAATTAGAATTGTTGAGAAATGAGAAAAATGTAATTTTGATGTCTAGCCATTTTTTAGTGTCAGTTTAACTCTTTTTATGTACTAATATAATTCTCTTTGTGAATAAATGTCTTTTGTATTGTTTCTTTGAGTATAATCTGATTTTTTTACATTTTGGCGACCGTGACAGGACATTATGAGTATAGAACAAGACAAAGTCAATTTTGAAAGAAACAAGAAATTGAGGAAGACATTGAGAGCAGCTTTCACAAGAATTCATAATGAAATTAGTCTAGAACTAGACAAAGATGAGTGCAATATAAATGAAGTTCGTGGTAAGCTAAACTGTCTTGAAGGTAAGGCTGACAAACTTAATACCTTAAATAGAGAAATATTAGATTTTTTACTGAATTCTGATGCTGAAGAGAAGGAGTTAGACGAAGAAGTTAGGCTAGCTGATACATATATAGAGAAGTATAATGTAGTCAATTTTATTGCACAGAGTAGATTGATTAGGCCTAGTTCACCTGAGTCGGTGAATGAATCTATAACAAGTAAATCTACATCTGTTAGGAATAAACCTAAACTTCCTACTTTAGAATTCGCTAAGCTAAGCGGAGACTTGAAGGACTGGTTGCCATTTTGGGCACAGTTCAAAAGAATAGATGAAGATGAGGAAATTGACGATATTGATAAATTTCACTATCTTGTACAGGCTACATTGCCTAATTCTAGAGCCCGTCAGATTGTTGAAAGCTACCCTGCTACTTCAGGAAACTATTGTAAAGCATTACAAAGTTTGAAAAATCGTTTTGGTAGAGACGACCTTCTAATAGAGGTCTACGTTAGAGAACTGTTGAAGTTAGTACTAAGTAACTTAAACAGTAAAATAGGAGTTTCTTTCATCTATGATAAACTAGAAACACAGCTTAGAGCACTGGAGACGCTAGGAGTAACAACTGACAAATGTTCCGCCATGCTATATCCCTTAATTGAGTCTTGTTTGCCTGAAGATGTTTTGAGAGCATGGCAGAGACACTCCAGCTATGAGATTGATGCTGAATTGAAAGATCGATTGGAGGCACTGATGAAATTTCTTCAAAAAGAAGTTACCAATGAGGAACGCATCACATTGGCTGCGTCGAGTTTTGAAAACACCATGAGGAGAGAACCTCACCAAAAGGCAAGTAACTTTTCCAAAGTACATAGATTTAAATCTAACGAAGCAGTGCCAACAGCATCAGGTTTGGTTAACCCAAGCAAGCTCGATAAGGTTGCTAGAGTAATAAAATGTGTTTTTTGTGGTTCAAACCACTTAAATGAGAACTGTCAAGATGTTAGTATGTCAGTAGAAGAGAAACTGAAAATACTAGGCAAAAATGGATGTTGTTTCACTTGTACTAAGTATGGGCACAAAAGTAAACATTGCAGGGTACAAGTAAAATGTTCCTTGTGCAATGGTAGACATGCTGTTATCGTATGTAAAGAGTTTAGTAAAAAATGTGAACAGAATTCTAATGAAAGTTCTTTAGCTAACAATGTACATACTCAAGTATTTTTACAAACATTTCTATTGAAAATTAGAGGTCAAAATCAAGAGCGAACAGCGCGTGCTATTTTCGACACAGGATCACAAAGATCTTACATTTTGAAGAGTACGGCAAAGGAATTCAACTATGACTCAATCAGGAAGGAAAAACTGGTTCATGGTTTGTTTGGAGGTACAAGCACAGAGACAATTGAACATGCTTGTTACAAAATTAGACTGTGTGATTTAAGCAACAGTTATTCCTGCAATTTCGATGTTTTAGATCAAGAAGTGATTTGTAGTGATGTTTTAACAGTCACACCGGGTCCCTGGAGTACCGAGCTCAAAGCACTAGGAATCAGTATCACAGATAGAAATGGACCTATTGAAGTTCTCATCGGTGCAGACGTAGCAGGTAAATTGTATACAGAGAAGCGTCATTTTTTGTCTAATGGATTGGTTGCTATGCATACATTGTTAGGTTGGACACTGATGGGAAAAACCTTTACTGAAGGAAACAACAAATCCAATTCGATGGTAGTTACATCCTTGTTGTCTCCAATGGATAAACCCATTTCATATTTATGGAGTTTAGATGTGTTGGGAATTAAGGATCCAGAAAAGACCATGACTGAAGCTGCGGATCAAACCAGAGTAATGGATAATTTCTTAGAATCTGTTACAGTGGAAGAAGATGGCAGATATCAAGTCAAATTGCCGTGGATGGAAGATCACCCTCCTTTACCCACAAACTTAAAAATAGCACAAAAAAGACTTGATAACCTTATACATAAACTTAGTTTCAGTGGACACTTGACCACGTATCAACAGGTTTTATCTGACTGGGAGGAAATGGGAATTATAGAGAAGGTTAGTGAAGCAGATTTGGAGTATGGACACTATTTACCCCATCGACACGTGATAAAAGAAAATAGCCTTACAACCAAATTGAGACCTGTATTCGACGCATCAGCTAAAGAGAAGAATCAACCTTCATTGAATGATTGCCTAAATAAAGGTGACAATCTTATAGAACTTATTCCCTCAATATTGAATCGTTTCAGATTGCATAGGTATGGAGTAGTTGCTGATATTGAGAAGGCTTTCCTGCAGATTGGTGTGCATAGTGATGACAGAGATTTTCTACGTTTCCTATGGGTTGATGAAAAGGGAAACCTTATAATTTACAGACATGCTAGAGTTGTATTTGGAGTTACATGTAGTCCATTTATGCTGAGTGCAGTAATCAAGCTTCACTTAGAACGGACTATCAATCTAATTGATTCAGGGTCATCAGACTATTCACGAGAAGTTATTGAGACACTTTTCAAAAGTTTTTATGTTGATAACTGTATGGCAAGTTTTGATGATTTTTCAGAGTTGAATCGATTTGTGGAACAAGCTACTTCCATAATGAAAGATGCTAAGTTTTGTCTGCGATGTTGGGAGTACACTGAAGTTCAGAGTTTTCAACCCAATTCTACACTAACGTCTATTTTAGGTTTAAATTGGAACAGACATACTGATATGATTCAAATTAATTCAGAAAACTTAGAGTTTAAAGAACCCGAAATGTTAACAAAGAGATTAATTTTGTCTTTTGCTCACAAATTGTTCGACCCTATTGGCATTACTTGTCCTGCTGCTCTTTTGCCCAAAATATTGCTACAAAAAACTTGGGAAAGTAAAATTAGATGGGATGATGAGGTACCTGAAGATGTTAAACGTTTTTTCCTAAATTGGGCCAAACAATTAGAAGTTTTTTCTACTTTGAAAGTTCCAAGATATTTTGGATATGAAATTGAAGGGAATGTTTCCTGGACAGTTCACTGTTTCTGTGATGCGAGCCAAGATGCTTACGCTTCGGCGGTATTTTTAAGGGGTGAATCTAATGGACGTATAACAGTTCAATTGGTACAAGCTAAGAGTAGAGTCGCACCTGTTAAGAAAATGACTATTCCTCGTTTGGAGTTGATGGCGACTACTATTGGCGCTCGTTTGACAAATAATGTTTTGAGAAGTATTGGTTTTGAAAATGTTCCAACATGGTATTGGACAGATTCTAGCACAGTCTTGTCATGGATACGGAACGAAGACAAGTGGGGGGTCTTTGTTTGGAATCGCGTTAAGGAAATAAGATCACTAAGTAAAATTAAATCTTGGCATCATGTTCCGGGCCATTTAAATCCTGCCGACTTGCCATCACGTGGATGTTCTCCTAAGCAGCTAGTTGAGTCTAAATGGTGGGAGGGACCACAATGGTTGAGAGATTCGCCAGAAATGTGGCCAAAAGAGACTTCTAAAGAATTTGATAAGGACGAAGTAAACTCAGAATGGAGGAAAAGTAAGTCTATTTCAAAGAATTTTTTAACTTTAGGAATTGAATCCAACAGTTGGTACTGCAGATATTTTTCTAAATTTGATAAGATTGTCAAATTAATAGGCTGGATTTTAAGATTTGGCAACAATGCGAGAAATAAGAACCAGAGACTCTCAGGAAAATTGACAGTAGAGGAGCTAGTTCAAGCACAAAATCAAGTGTTCAAACTTATTCAAAAAGAACACTTTTCTGGTATCAAGGATGAAAAGCTAAAGTCACTGTGTCCTTTTGAAGATAATGATGGCTTGATAAGAATAAAAACTAGGCTTACCGAGAGACCTGATAGTAACAATTTTAATTTGCCAATAGTATTACCAAACAACCATCCTGTCGTTCATGGTTACATCAAATCTAAGCACGAGGAAAATTGTCATGTAGAAGTTCAGGGGCTACTGTCTATTTTAAGAGAAGATGTTTGGATAATCAGTGGGAGGAGGACTGTAAAATCAGTTATTGACAAATGTATAATTTGCAAGAGATACAATGTCAAAAGTTTGGATACCATCCCAGTGCCCCTTCCTTCACATCGAGTTCGAGATGCTTCAGTTTTTGAAGTCTGTGGAGTTGACTTAGCTGGACCTGTTTTCCTACGAGATGGTCAGAAAGCATGGATTACGTTGTTTACTTGTTCAGTATATCGTGCTGTGCACTTGGAATTAGTCACTTCTCTATCTACTGACTCATTTTTACAAAGTTTCAGAAGATTCATTTCCAGGCGTGGTCGTCCATCAATTTTGATTACAGATAATGGAACAAACTTTCAAGGAGCTTACAATGCACTTAAAAGGTTAGACTGGAGTAAGATAGTTGAGTACAGTACTATCAAACGTATAAAGTGGAAATTCAACCCTCCGGCATCACCATGGTGGGGAGGATGGTGGGAGAGGCTTATACGGCTTTTTAAAACAACTTCTTCGCAAAGTACTTGGAAGAACTTGTCTAACCTATGAAGAATTATTGATCATCTTATGCAGTTGTGAATCGATTATTAATAGAAGACCTTTAACTTACATTTCAGAAGACAGTAAAGATATGAAGGTTTTGACACCAGCAATGTTTTTGAATGATACAAGGGAGTATGGAGTTCTCGACTTAGACCAGATTGAAAACACTAGTTTGTCTAGACGTTGGGATTATAGACTTAAAGTAAAAGAAGATCTTCAGAAGAGGTTTGGAAGCGAATATTTGAGTCAATTGGTGTTACATTTGAAGAAAATGAAATCAGGACAAATACAAGTTGGAGAAATTGTCTTACTTGGAAGTGACAATATAAAACGTATTGATTGGCCATTAGCGAAGATTGATAAGATTGTTCCTGGAAAAGATGGTAATACACGTCTGGTGGAGCTAAAAACATCAAAAGGGCGATTGTTAAGACCGATACAACATGTGTATCCACTAGAAATCGTCCATTCTGAAGACAAAAAGAAGTTAACTCATCAAACCGATGAGGATGATAAAAGTGAAATATTTGATGAAAAAGGAGAAGCCAATCATTGTCAGAATGTGAACGACCAACAATTTACAAATAGATATGGAAGAACAATTAAGCCACCACAAAGATACCTAAATTGAATAATCATGTTTTGACTTTTCAAGTCAAAAGGTGGGAGAATGTAAGAAATCAAACAGCATAATATTGGAGAACATTTTTTTCTAAAATCAATAACAGCTGGTTGACTAAATATTTTTCAGTAAAACTATTATTTTAACAAAACATATGTTTTTTATTATTGAATTTTTTTGTGTGAATTAGAATTGTTGAGAAATGAGAAAAATGTAATTTTGATGTCTAGCCATTTTTTAGTGTCAGTTTAACTCTTTTTATGTACTAATATAATTCTCTTTGTGAATAAATGTCTTTTGTATTGTTTCTTTGAGTATAATCTGATTTTTTTACAACAGGCCTCATAGTGAAGACTGAGTAAACGAAACTTGTCCTGGTTGAAAAACCAGACATAACTCCAGGTACTTGATTAGTAGGCATAAAGCATCCCTTACATGCAATATCTAAGAATTTCACTCATCATGTCATTTAAGTATCATGTTTTATAATCATAGTAAGAATTTTTAACCAAATGCCGAAATTAAGGACAATAATATATATCAACAGTTCAATTATAGTCTTTGTATTTATTGTTGGTTTTCAAAATGGTAGTTGTATATTTCAGTTTTTTTCTTTAATTCGTGGTTTTCATAAGTATTATATTATTTTGTAGTAAAATGTCTAGTTGTTTTTTTTTTTTTAATTTTACTCGAGTTAAGTTGTTGCTAATTTGCGGTCTTATATATTTGTTTCAGGTGAGTGGTTGCTTCACTTATTCACCTTTAACCGTAAGTTACTTCGTATTTTATGCAGAAGAGGATATTTGAAACAACTTTTGTCTATTAGTTAGTAATTGTATCATTATTGTATTAAATTAGTGTGTGTTGTAGTTTTTTTTTTTTAATTTTATATCCGTAGCACTACACAAACTGTGTGAATTAGCTTTGAATATTTACCGTTGAAGCTGAACCTTCCATTGGAATATGACATGAGAGTTAAATCCACGATATTTAAATCCTTGTAACCGCCTTTAAAAATACGCTAACATCGAAATTCATCTTCGTACTCCCCAACAATCAACGTGTCTCAACCCCACATTCTCAGGGCGAATTGGTGGCTGATTGATCTAGGGCGTCAGGACTTGATCCAGCGTTAGAGTAGCGTAGGTTCGAACCCGGTCAGGACTGGAAGTTTTTATCAGTAATGACCACCTTGTACAGTACTGGTTCGTCCCCATACTCTGCCTGAATAAGGTCTGTGTACAGAGCAATAGTCTATTGAGAATGGGCAAAATATGGTTAAGAAAGAAATCAGTCTTTAATTAAAAAAATGTGTTTTCAATCCTGAAAACTATCTTGCTCCAGTAGTAATGTTCCCACCGCTGCACTCTTCTTCTATAATTACTAAGAAAAGACACATGTACCGAAAGAACATTATATAAAACATATTTTAAAGAATTATTTACTGGTCTTAAAATCACGTAAATAAATAATAAGTGGTTTTATAAAAGCACATAAATGAGCGTTGCTTCATTAATTTTATTAATGCACCCACCCCTGCCCCTCTACGCGTTAAGACCGAGCCGCGCTGTTAACTCTCTTAAATTTCACTGAGCTGTTAATGAAATTACAAGTTGGTAAGGGTGGAAACTGTGTCCCATATTACACAAGGAGACCTGTGTCATTGTTAACATCTCTATTTTATTTTACACACAGATCAAAGTAATGTGTAAAGGAAATAAAAAGAGTTAGCAAATTTTCCTAATATTGTTGTTATGTAAAACAGCAATATTTAAGCTATCAGTTTTCGTTTGCTAATTACGTATTTCCAAAGAAGTCAAGGAAAACAAACACTGGAATACATTTCAGTGTTATGTTTTACATTTAGGGACTAAATCACTTTTGTGATAATAATTAGTCATAATTCATACTTCTCCAAACGTGTTTTTTGTTTGTAAGGCACATCAATAAATCAATTCGTCGATGTTGGTCCCTCTCAGATAGCGGTGTGTATGTTTATGTAGTCGGCGCCTGTTTGTGAGGCTACGTTGTAAACAGAGCGAGAGTGGAGGCGCTGATAGCCCTGAGTGTAGGCACTGGTCGATCTATTCTTGGAGTGATTATAAGACAAAGTTAGCTGAGAAACTATACGATTACTTAGCAAATAAAAATTGCTAAGTAAATTGCTGAAGCGTTCTAATTACCGGTAGTTAAATTAACAACCACATAATCTACGTAGCTTCTTACTCATATGCATGTTACGTTTGATAATTTTCAACGTTTCATTACCATTATTAACACTAAAGAACAATTACATATTCGCTATGTGTAACTTAACAAAATTATATGTTATATGATGACGTAATGCTCTAAAAAACTAATAATGTCAGAATACTCTGTAAACTTGCACATCAGTAGTGATCTTAAACTTGCTGATGTGCAAGGGCAGTGACTTTAAACTTGCTGCTTTGCAAGGGCAGTGACTTTAAACTTGCTGCTTTTCAAGTGCAGTGACCTTAAACTTGCTGCCTCGCAAGGGCAGTGACTTTAAACTTGCTGATGTGCAAGGGCAGTGACCTTAAACTTGCTGATGTGCAAGGGCAGTGACCTTAAACTTGCTGATGTGCAAGGGCAGTAGCCTTAAACTTGCTGATGTGCAAGGGCAGTAGCCTTAAACTTGCTGATGTGCAAGGGCAGTGACCTTAAACTTGCTGATGTGCAAGGGCAGTGACTTTAAACTTGCTGCTTTTCAAGTGCAGTGACCTTAAACTTGCTGCCTCGCAAGGGCAGTGACTTTAAACTTGCTGATGTGCAAGGGCAGAGACCTTAAACGTACTGCTGTGCAAGGCCAGTGACCTTAAACTTGCTGCATCGCAAGGGCAGTGACTTTAAACTTGCTGATGTGCAAGGCCAGTGACCTTAAACTTGCTTATGTTTGCAAGGGCAGTGACCTTAAACTGCTGATGTGCAAGGGCAGTAGCCTTAAACTTGCTGATGTGCAAGGGCAGTGACCTTAAACTTGCTGATGTACAAGGGCAGTGACTTTAAACTTTTCTGATGTGCAAGGCCAGTGACCTTAAACTTGCTTATGTGCAAGGGCAGTGACCTTAAACGTGCTGCTGTGCAAGGGCAGTAACTTTAAACTTGCTGATGTGCAAGGACAGTATCCTTAAACTTGCTGATGTGCAAGGGCAGTAACTTAAAACTTGCTGATGTGCAAGGTCAGTGACCGTAAACTTGCTGATGTTCAAGGGCAGTAACTTAATCTTAAACACAATTAAACCATTTAGTCTCTTTAGTTTGGAAATTGAATTTGTTTGTAGGAACTCACATAAGTAATATTAAGTGTAATGTAACAAAAATAAAATAAAAACAGACGTAAGAAATACTCCTGACAAGCAATGAAACAACCGCCTTACTGATGTTTAATCTTTTATAAGTTCCCATACTCTCAACTGACTATACTGAACTGAACGAATGATTTAAATCACGTAAGAAACAGTTAGGCCATCTCTCGTAGGGAGGAGTTATTTTTAAACGTATCTATCATAGTCAACGCCGTTTCCTGACAATTGTCACTTCCGTAACATCTCCATCTCTGTGACGAATGGCTGTCATAGGTGATGATGTCAAAGGGAATGTCGGATTCGGCAAAGTGTGAGTCCAAATTATTTAAACACTTATAAAACAAACTTGAATGTTCCTCCTAGCGCCAATCATTCGTTCAATAACACTGATTCTGTCATATTTTTTATATTAAACCACATTGGGTTGATTTGATGTTTGTATTTTCCTAATGGACTAAAATTAAAACAAGTTTATTTTTCTGGCAATCAACAAAAACTGCTGTTATGGCTCTGTTTTACTATCACTTGGTTAAAGAAAGTGTTTATTAAATTAAAGACAACAACAGTACTCAGTCAACTAGTGAATAAAATAGCATCCTTGTGTGTTTCTCAAATAGTAGTACTGTACTGAAATTTATAAATAATATTAAAGGTAGGAAAAGTGAATAAAATGCAGAGTGTGAAGAGTTAAGTGAACAAAGAAGATCACAAGTCTACTTGGGAACAGTTAAGTCTAAGTAGTGAACTTCATACGTAAGGCAAGATGTACGAGGCAAACAACATGCTGTAATATTGTTGCAACTCTTGCCTCGCAGAAATATGAGCCAAACAAATATTAACTTCATAGTGATTACATCCAATCCGTTGCGTTACTTTTCAGCAGTGATTTGGTTTGATCACTGCAAGTGTTTTATATATATATACACTTGTGGATTTGTTCAAAGCAGTGTATCAAAGTCTGACTTGTTTTGTATCCTGCGGTGATCAATTGTGGATTTTACGTTATACGTATACCGCTTTGAAGTCACTATTTGTACAAGTTTTCTCCTGTTTAAGTAAAACATATGAATAGAATGGTTATAATAAGGTATTTTTGAACTCAATGATTGGTGTATATAGTCAAACAATCGAAAATACTTGGCGTTTAGTAAAACAGTGGAATAAGCGCAGTGCTGAACCAGCCGCTCAATTTTAGAATCCCATTTGTGGGAATTTTGTGGCGGCGGCGGCTTGATGGAAATGACGTCCTCCAGGAAATGCTGGCCGATATCGCTGAGTGTTGTTTATAAGGCCTTCTTCACTTATACAGTGTGTTTGAAAAGTACGGGGCAAAACTTCAGGAAATGATTAAATAGGAAAATATAAACAAAAACGTTTCTATGGAGAAGTGTCTTATCTCGCTTAGTTTGGCGTCTGTCTGTATTTGTGTTCTTTAAAAAATACCATATTTCCTAAACGGTATTATAGCTATAGTTTTTAAACTTGTCCCGAATATTTAACTCCACGCCACCTAATATACTCTAAAAGTATAAAATAATACTGTTATACCAGTTTCAAAATGGCGGTCGTTTAACAATTGTAATGCTAAATTTCATGAAAAACAAAGAAAAAATAAAAAAAATTATCACCGTACCAAATATTTAGTAGCTTAAAAATAGGCAACTCTTTTGGTACTTAATTTGTTACAATCGGGCAGTAAATAACTGAGACAATGTAATGTTCCTGATTGAGTGCATCATTTAACTGATTTTCTTTGTTCAAGTCAATAGACACAAGTATACGAAAGTTGAAAAAAACATTTTGCACACAATCAGAAAAATATAATTTTCTCAGTTATTTACTGTCTGATTGTAACAAAGAGGTACCAAAATATTTACCTCTTTTTTTAGCTAAATATTAGGTATTGTGAAAATTTTTTGTTTTGGTTTTGTCAAGTTTCCAAACTATACCTAATACCGTTTAGGAGATAAGATTTTTTTTAAAAACACATATACAGACAGAATCCAAACTAAGCGAGATAAAACACATCTTCATGGGATTTTTTTGTTTATTTTTATCTATTTAATCATTTCTTGAAGTTTTGCCTCACACTTTTCAAACACCCTGTATATTTATCTCTGAAAACAAAAGAAATCGACAGTAGTGTTATGGGAAATATCTTTCATATGATGTGTACACTTTGAGATGTATCTACAGTTTTATGTTACTGTATTCAAATTAAATATAATTGATATGCCTCAATAAAGAGAGAAGAAATGGCTCAATACGAGGGTTTGATCCTGTCAAGAGACATAAACGTATAAGCCAACACCCTAAGGTCCCGAAGGAATCGCTTTCGCTTTTTTCTTGGTTTTTGCATGTAGAGTTTAAATGAGTTGAAAGTACGCTTTCATACAACTTGAAGTAGATATCTTTTAAAATTGTAATAATTTTTCTTGGTGGTTACTTTACAAGATAAATAAAATACTTTATGGGGTGTTCATGTTGGATGGTAGTCAAGGTTCAGATATTGTATAGTATATAGAACTGAATGTCAGACTTGTCAGTTAGCTGAAAATCAGACCAACACTACATGGTTCGGATTCCACGTCAAGCTGTAGGTCCCATAGTTGGCCTGGCTATTGATCTATTAATAAATAGCCCTTTCTGAGCTAAATCGAACTCAAATAGTAAGACATAAGACATATTTATTTCCCATTTTATACATATTGTACTTAAGAATAGCCAAATATAATTTCTTAATATTAAAAACTATTTACAAAATTTACTATCTGAACAAGTTGGTATAACTTCATCCACTTACATCAGCAGCAAAGAATTCTTCCGCTGTATAAAATGCATTTGTTATCAAATAATTATTAAATTTTTAAAGAAAGGTTTGTTAAATATACTATTTTTACTATGTCTGTAAAACTTATTTATTATTTCACATTCCATAAAAAGTGGATTTTTCTAGTTTACTCGTGGAGTGTATTGGATATGAAATAAAATGTTTCCTCTTATTGTGAAACAGTTATTAGGGGTTTTAAAATGTTCGTTATTCTTTACATAATACTTACTCAGTTCCCAAATGTAAAAACTTGTTAGTGTCATTATTTTTTATTAAAGGTTAGTTAAAAATTATTAGCAAAGTTCTTTTTTCAATTTGGAATATTCTATTGAAATGTTGCCTTGTTGCGTTACCCCATATTATTAGTCCATAAGTAATTATATATACTTTTTGAATGTTTGAATACTAGACCGATTTCAATATATCCATATTAACATAGGTTGATAGAACAAAAAGTAACAATGACTACACTCGTTCATCTACACTCATCACACACATTCACCCATATCTCTACGATCGGCGTCGTCTTAGAAACAATAATGATTATAGTTATTGTTTTCCATATTTTTTTATATTTTTTTTATTTTATTTTTTTTTTTTTTATTTACGTAAACTTACAGCTGTGCGAATTTGAAGACCCGTAGAAATAATAACTTGAACAAATTTCCGCAAACAAAAATGGTTTAAAATAAAAACAAATGCCATTCTGATACTGACCAGTATCTGCAAAGTGATCAATGACGGACTTTCAACTCTCCTTTGTCTTTTGCAAAATCGGGGAATACCTGGTTGCCAATTACTTAGAAGCCCGTGTAAACTAATTTTAATGCTATGATACAATTAATTACTATGTGTAAAAAAGAAGTAAATAAACAAATGTTATTTGATTTTATTTTCTTAAAGGGTTATTCAATGTTGATATTGGATTTTAAGTTAAAGTTTTGTTATGTTGACAACATTTTCTTGACAAGTCACTTGGATGACAAAATGATCTTGCTTACTGGAAAACTGTCACTAGACGTGTAAATTCCAGTTTAGTTATTTGTCAATGTTTAATCATTACCTTCATTTCGATCTCATATCAATGTCCATTCAGAAATGAATAAGAGTTATATTTTGACTTTACTTCATTCACATTTTAATGAATGTAATGGACGCCGCGGGCTAAATGAATTCCGTGTCACGTTAACATTGTGGCGTGCATTGTTATGTGATGGCCAATGGGAGTGCTCGCATTGTGATTTTTCTACACTCGTTGTTGCAATATAAGCGTCTATATAAACAACTACGGGACACCCTTGCATGCTTCGCGTGTCTACCCTGTCAAACGTATCAGTCACTGGTATGATTTTTTATTATTTTTTCACATTGCAAGCTTATATATTTAAAAAATGACCTTTTACCACCTTTAATCTCTGATCGGTCATTTTCGTACTATTGATTAAGTACGTTATTTTGGCCCTTTGAAAGAAAATATTTAAAAATAATTTTTTAGTATTTATCTGGAACCTGTAAGGCATATTTGTGTCATGGTCCATGGCCTAGAACTTTATGGATTTTGAGAAACTCTAATCGGTCAGTAAATATGGTATTGACTGTACGTGTAAGTTTAAATGTCCGGGTCAATAACATTGTACGTGTACAGTATATATTTATGACATTTACTGTATAAACCCGGGTACGTGTACGGTGTTTATTTGTGACATTTATTGTATAAACCCGGGTACGTGTATGGTGTTTATTTATGACATTTATTGTATAAACCCGGGTACGAGTACAGTGTTTATTTATGACATTTATTGTATAAACCCTGGTACGTGTACGGTGTTTATTTGTGACATTTATTGTATAAACCCGGGTACGTGTATGGTGTTTATTTATGACATTTATTGTATAAACCCGGGTAAGAGTACAGTGTTTATTTATGACATTTATTGTATAAACCCTGGTACGTGTACGGTGTTTATTTGTGACATTTATTGTATGAACCCGGGTACGTGTATGGTGTTTATTTATGACATTTATTGTATAAACCCGGGTACGTGTACATTGTTTATTTATGACATTTATTGTATAAAACCGGATACGTATACAGTGTTTATTTATGACATTTATTGTATAAACCCGGGTACGTGTACATTGTTTATTTATGACATTTATTGTATAAACCCGGGTACGTGTACAGTGTTTATTCATGACATTTCCTTTCCTCACTTTTATAATAACTTATATTAAGCAAACTTACATTAGTTTTAATAATTATTTAATAAAACCCCTAAACATTACAACCCAAACTATGAATGAAGGCTTTTGCTACTGAGAAGAAAAATGTTGAATGTAGTAGCTTTATAATCATGATTATTTACTATTAGTTGCGTTAAATATGACAAGCATTATTTTGAAATTTGGTTTTCACAAGTAGACTATATCAAACATTTTCTATTTTAAATGTTGGGTTTTTATAAAATAATGGTGGGATGTTAACTGTATGTACAACTACATCCGGTAGCTTAAATAGTTTTTTTACATTCATGAAGTCAGCTGTGTTGAATGTAGTGGTAATTGTTACACTTTATTCTTGAAATACACTCTAGGTTGTGTTTTCTTTACAAACTATGTTTTTTGTCAAGAAAAAGCCAAGCTTGCAACGTTAATTGAACTAGTCAGTGATGTTAGTGTAGCTGGTAGACCTTTTCCGTTAATTCACTACCTATACTTTTTCCGTTACTTCACTACCACTACGTTTTTTTTATGGTAATTACGGTTAGGTTAGGTCAGGTTAAGTTAGGGTAGGTGGCTACAAACTGGTAAATTCAATGATTGACTTACCGCCAATTTGGCATTTAGAAGAGGATTGAATAAAGCTCCATCTTATGAAATTTACATTCGGCGTTGAAGTAAGCATTTCATAAACATTGGGTCAGTTACAAAGACCTGGTACACCTTCGGTCTCAAACCGAACAGTTGTAAACACAAGACTATATAGTTCTACTAGTCCAAACAGTCACTCCCTCGTCGCAGTCTTGAATTAAGAATACCAGTAAGTACCTCATAAAGTTTTACTACACCAAAGGCTTATAATCTTTTTTCAACTTCTTCAAAAAAATGAAGCCAACAGATAAGATTAAAAGAGTAAAATTTGCTATGTTTAACATTTGATTTTGAATATTTAAATATCATGTCTAAAGTTTTGTTCGATCTTAAAATTATACCTTTTTAATTCTCTGGTGTATATTATTAATAATTATCACTTGAATTTTTGTTTGTGTGTGTTTTCGAAGTGTGTGTTAATTGAAACGTACAATCTCACTTTTATCGAGTTGCTGTTTCAAGTTTCACGGACAAGTGAACAAGTCATTTAAACGGTTTACTTAACTACAGAAAAGTCTGCAGAAACTGTCTTAACCAGGCACTACTACTGATATAAAACTGAACTGAGTGCTGGAGAATGTAGCACAGCAACTGGCAATGGAATGTGCATTACTGCAGTATATCAGCTGATAACATTCCGAGAATTCATGACGTCATCGTTGTAAAGCATATTGCATGCATTGTTGACCAAGTATGTTGTTGTCTTTCACATATCCCCACCCTAGATAACTGAGTAGCTAGTCTAGTACATGACTTTAAAACTTCATCGCGCTATTCATCTACTCCTGTTAGATTCCGATGTTTTAAAAACTGTTAACGTTCAATTAAAACCAAATAGTTGTATAGAATATAAAATAATAGTAATAGAAAAAATGTGGTCAAACACCTTGTAGAATTTTTGGCCGACATTTTTTATAATAGATACATAACAAAGAAACAAGAATATGATAACTTTTAGTGGAGAAGCCTGAAATATTACGAAAATGTGGAAAAACGAACAAATAATATATTTCGTATATATAGCGATGTGAGTACTTAAATTGTATGGAATTTTTTAGTGATTACGGATATGGCAAGGGTTTTGATAGGTAGTAACCGAACTATTATACAGTATGTTTGCGCCGGAAATGTGCCGGTTTCAGTAAGGTTATTACGTTTTATTAGGATTGGTCTAGGTTTGGTAATGCTATGCTAGGTTAAGTTAGGTTTGGATTTGTAAGGTTAGGTTAGTTACATTCTGTTAGGTTAGGTTTTGAGAGGTTAAGCTGGTTGTTTAGATTATTTTTTGCCAATATAATCTAATACAACCTAATATAACCTAACCAAACTTAACATAACCTTATCAGCCCTAACATAATCTAAAAAACCTATAAACCCAAACAAAATTAAAATAATCTTACCATATCTAAAATAACGTATAAAACTTTGTATAACCTATCCAAATCTAACATAACATAACCTATGCCTACATATAAACATAACCTCACTGAAACCGACTCATTTTTAGCGCTAACACGCTTAATAATGGCTTGATTGCAAAAACCTTTCCATATTCGTGATCAGGAAAAATTATACACGTTATTCTATATTTTAGGGGCTGAAACATTTTCACGTTTTTCCTCATTTTTGTAAATGTATCGGCTTTTCCGCTGAAAAAGATCATATTCTGGTTTTTTTAATTACATATCTACTTTGAAAAAAAAAATCAGCCTAAATATGGACAAGGCCCCACTAAATTTTCCACTAAACTGCGTAAATTCAAGAGATAAAGAAACAAAATACTGAGGAGCAGTTAAGCTCTTAATAATTATCAGTGTTATTGATAATAATAAGATAATATTAATAATATGTATAGTTGAATTATGTAATTGAAAAGTAGTTAGTCCCCGTCTATCTTTATGGAAGAAATATTCCTGAGACAGACAAGCTGCAGATGCGATGAAAGATGAGACTGGGCCAGATAGTGTCCCAGATGATAGAAGATGGTAACAGAATACTCATATTGATTTTAAGGAATACCCTTCAGTGATGAAAATGGTTCTTTTACTCAAGTAGCAAACTTTGGTTTAATATAAACTTTTTGGCATCTGATTTTATGGCTGTTTCAATAAATGAACGTTACAAAACACAAATTTATCAAAATATAAGTACAAAGTGTATGAATATTATGTTAATCGATTTAGGAAAACCACGTTTACCTTCCTCAGACCTGAGTGATTTACAAAGGAATGAAAAAAAAAAAAAAAAAAAAAGAAATTGGTGTTCAACAACTATACGCTACTTATATACTAACATTTGTCCTACTTATTGGATGACGTATGGTGTTCAGACCTACGTTTGAGTTCATGGAGGGGGGGAGCAATTTTCACGGTAATAACAATTTAAATGTTATACATACAGTAAGTTTTGTTACTTTCTCTTAGAGTGTTTAGGTTCAAATTTGTTTTGTGCAGAATAAAATTATCGAGGGGACATGTGCAATTTCTTCTAAATTTAGAAGTTTTAGATACGTTTATGGGCTTGTTTGGTTTCAATGTTTTTTCATGTATTATATTCTAGCACTTTTAAATGTTATCTTACAATGAGGAACCCCAGAGAAAACATCTTTTTATATTGTAAACAGAGAATAATTATCGATTGACTTATTCACCTTGGGCTTGTCACATCCCAGCTATGTTGATGGTACGTTAGTGAATACTTTGTCCATTTACAAGTTGAAGCAACGTTGTCAACTCCATACAAGTTGTTCGTGTTTGTGACATTGTCATTGACCAAGCAGTTAGTATTATTTAGGATCTTCCACCATTATAATCCTGTATAGAATCATTTTGCTCCTTAGGTCTCTTGACCCTCTCCTTGCTTTCATCGTTAATGAAACTTCGAAAATTTTTGTTAAGAAGATCAATCTGGACAAAAGGTAATAGGAATCACAAATAAACTAGCTATGGTACTACTACGCTCAAACCAGCACATCGTTAGTCTACCTCTAAAGGGAAAGCTGGGTTGTGTGGAATAATATTCCTCAATAGATTGCCAGAATAATTTAAAGAATGCATTAAGGAATTCAGTAATATAAATTCTTACCTGAACAATAATATTATAGAACTGAACAGTTCTACACTAAACAAGCATACATCATTTGTCGTTATTGGATAACAACGCTGATTTGTGCATTTAGATATTTATTTTTCTTATACGTTTATATCATGTATTACGTCATATACATATTTGAGGGATGATATTTATTGTTACTAATAGGTGTAATAAAATATGCCTATGTCAGAACTAGATAAATCAAGGGGTATTTAATGACAACGAGTTGATTTGTTTTCGTTGATGTCACCTTAAAGGGGTTTACTGTAATTAATTTTACGCTAGGTATCATCTAATCTTCTTCACCCCTTGCAAAAGAAACAGCACCGTGGGGTGCAATAAGAGTTTAATCAAGGTCGTGTAGCAACAGTTTGTCACGTCAGACTAATACTTTACTTAAATCGTGTTTACTTTAACTCTAGAACTTAAAAATGTGATGGTGACAACTTGTAAAGTGTTCAATGAAAACACAGCCTAAAAAGACAATATTTGAAGAAGCGCAAAATTTGTATGTACTATTGAAATATTGATCTGTACCTTTTTTATGGACTACAAATCTATGGTAACCATAATCAGTTGTTAAAAAAAAAATCTTAATACTAAAGGGGAAAACTATATAAAAAAGTATTCACCTATTTCTTTTTAAATTATAAAAACAATTTATCAATTACAATTCTATTTCTTTTTATTACCATTAGTAGGTACTCAAAATTATAGGAAATTAATACATATATGTGTGTTTATTAATTTATATAATATATATATATATATATATATATATATATATATATATATATATATATTTATATATATAGATATTAAACTATTCGTAAACAAAAATAAAAACTATACTGGGTCTGGCAGCCCGAAAGTCACATAATACGAGACAAAAATTGGATGTCACCAGTTTAAGGTTAACTAACATTTGCAGATTAAGGCATGTAGATGAATAAGTTTTTATGTGAAATGCACCTTTTTCACCGGCTGAAATTGTTTTAATATGAATACAATGATGGTAAATCCTGACAAAGTACGTGTCATGCATGCCTACTGCAGACCAAGGTCAGACGAGCTGGATAAGCCGGGGTTTGTGTGATAACTACACAGGTGAATACATTTAGCCTTTTGTTATATTTGAGGCACATATCGCCTAATTAGCATATTTATATAATTTATTGCTTTAATATGTGTTTGCTCAGTTGTGTCCTTAGCTTCGTCGTGGATCACAGATACTTACTCGACAGTTGATCCTGGTCAGCTAGAGTGTCAACCGGTTTTCATCTGTCAAGTCAACGCGAACAGTTGCCGTTCCACGTCACCTGTCGCCCATTTACTCCAGTTCCACCTTATGCCGTTGTGATAGTATACTAGAATTTTAAGTTTGGAAATTTCGTCGGTCTATGATTTAGTTTCTCCCACTGCCCGTTACAATCGCTGCGTGCGGGCCTTTTTGACGATTCGCTTTTCAAATAGTCCATTTGCTGTTGACTTAATACCCGTGAAATGTAAGTACATTTGTCACCTCACATTTAAATTAAGAAAGAATTGGTTTTCAAAAAGTAAATGAGCTTTATAAACAATAGCTTAACTTGAATCTAAAATCTACTCTTCCTATTTGCTTGTAGAGTAATTCTTTTAACAAAAATAGTATTTATAATACTCTTGTGACTGTGGTAGGTTTGTTCGATTTACTTTTGTTTGTTTCCTTCGACAGGCTTTCTTTTTGACTTTGAGTTTTGGTTTTTATCAAATTATCCCAATATAATTGATCAGATATCCTCATATCTACTAATTGTGTAAGTAGGCCTAGACCTAACCGGTTTGAACACTCAGAATCTAACGTTTCTAGTCGCGACTGACTGTGGTTAAATCTATATAAACGGTGGAACTCAAATTTTAATATCATTTATTGAATATACTTTCTTTACCGTTTATGTCTTGGAACTTAAAAAACTAATTTAAAAAAAGTATTTTACTTCTTATATTTTCTGAAACTTGTTTATCTCCTAGCTTACCATTTACAACACATCTCTCTTATTGCCTGGAAATATTTACATCTCATTATGCAGTTCTGGCTTACTTGAGCACGGGCCTAGTGCAACCCTTCCACTATACTACTGATTGCCTATTTTTGGCAACATTATGTATTTGGTCTGACCTGAATAGATTTGTTGCCCAACTAAACCCAAGTATATACAATGTAGGTCGCCCTTTTCCAAAGATTAGAACTTATAAGCACGTCTTCAAGGGTGTGGAGAACTAAATCCTCGACTTAGAAACGTAGCAGATATTCGTCGTACTTTGTAAACTCTGAAAGAAAGGTTTAGATAACGAAATCAGACGTAAGTTACTATTTTTTTTTAAAAATATGTGTTAGCAGAAAATTTACAGTTAAAATTTCAGTTTCGTTACTCATTAAAATTAAATATCTTTAAAAAATGTATGAACAGAAATGAGACTCACATATTTAATTTGTTACATAAAACAGGATTTACTTTTTAATTATTTTCATTTTTGTAAATGACTACATATAAGTACTGCTGCAGTACAAGTACGTAAAGCTTTCACATACGATCAAATATTAATAGAATCACTCTCCCAACAGTTCATAAGTGATTTTTTCACGACTTTCATTGCTTTGTAGGTTACGTTTTTTCTTCTTTCCATCGTACGTCCTTGTTCAAGTGATATTTACGTCATGATACACACTTTTTCAAGTTGTATTCTTCTGTTAAATCTTCATTTCCGTAATGATAGAAACGTTAAATTTAAATTGTAGTTTAAGCTTACTAGCATATATGTTCTTTTTAAATAAAATAAATTTTAATTATCAGGTCAATACTAAGTTTGATTTTTTTCATACTATCGATCAGACATAAATAAAATTTAGTTTTTGAGTTTTAATATAATGTTAGTGATACAAAATAGTACAAAAAATAAATTAACACTTTATTAAAATTCATAAACAAAATATTATCACTTTTGTTGCGTAATATAAAAAAATTAAATTAAGTATTGCCATAATTATTGATTTAGATTGTTGAATAATGATTTTCTTTTACTAGGAATTGAAACAGTTATATCATAATAAATATGAGAATTAATTACATACACAAATATGTTACTAAAAAAGCGAATAATAAATGTAATTTAACTATTTCTAGATTCAATTCACCCTTCACCCAAAATCAGTAATCAAGCACGTATTCATTCAATGAAGAACCGGTCTTGCCATCATTCATACTGAGGTGTTATTTTAAAAAGTGACGATCGTTGTCGGTGTCGTTTCCCGACAATTGTGACATCCGTAACAGCTCCATCTCTGTGACGAATGGCTGTCGTAGGCGATGACGATGTCAGGAGTGAGACGCGCCAGAACTTCCGGATCCGGCCCAGTGTTTAGCCCAGTTAATGTAATTAGCCCGATTACAGTTTCACGCCCTTCTTGCTTTGAACAACACCTCTGTTGTGTTTGTTTTTAGGAGCTTAATGTTTGTTGATGTATTTCACAGATTTGTTTTTTTTTTCTGTAAAAATAATAATGATAATATGATTTTGATATAATATGATTATTATTAGAATTAGAATTAAGTGAAGTCCAAACAAAACTTGTGTAAATTAGAAGTCAGATGATGCAAATATTATAAATCCCTACAAATATTGACAGTTGACACAAAATTTGGATATAAGGCTGCATAAGATAATTTTGTTATACTAGGCAAATGAAACAATTATTCAGGTCAGTCCAACTGAATTCATTCAAGTATGAAAACACTAGGCTGGTAAGAAAATGTATATACTGTATTTAAAATAATCATTGTTATCGTAAAAAGAGAGATTATCCTACGTAATTTTATAGGTTTTGGGTTCAACAAAATATTTCTTATTTTATGGATTCAGTAAACCGAATTTCTTTATATTCGTTATATTTCTAAGAAAATAACGAACTTTTATTTTATATATCCTCTTAATAAACGTAATTGACTACAACGTTTATTCATATTTTGAAATAATGTATTAGTACTTATATGTGTTAATAATAATATTGGGTCGAAACATTTCATTAACCATTTTGGTGGTGTTCAAATATCTTCCACGAAAGGTTGGTTGGGTTCACTATGTATTTTAAAGACAGTCGTAGCTATATTGAAAAGATTCTATTTATTTTAATAAAACTGATTGCTGTAAACTTTTTATTGGAGTTTGAGAAAAAAATAAAAAATAAATCTTATTCGCAGATCACCTTATATTGTTTCTTAGAAAAGTGATCAGCGTGATCTAAGTCTTGTCAAGCAGAGATCGTTCGTCCTTTGTTGTGGCTCCCTTACGTACTAGAAGTAGAATATCATTTATCGTAAAGTAGTTTAAATTGTTTTTACAGCCTAATATATGTAGTGTAATAACTGTACATATCTCATTACCATGTACTGTAGGTCAGTGTTAACACAGAGAAGGAAGAAATAGAGGTGCCGCAGCAAACGCCTAAGTGGCAGTTATACAAATATTTCTACTAATGTGTACACCCTTATACAGCTGTAGTAATAAATTATTACATTTATCCTTAAGAGTTTGAGTTTATAAAGAGAGAGACTGACAAGTAGCTGTCTCTGTCATCGTATGACAAACTGAAGAAATAACTACGGTACTCGACACACTAATTTGACACACATTTAGCGTGTTATTTGATGCAACCTCTGTTTATTTCTTCTCTGTGGTTTTAAGTGTTATTATGGTGGGCTCTAATGAACTCACTCCCCGCACTCAGACTACGTATTACCTGGGGTATTTTTTCCAATACTACATTATTGATAAACATGTATTTTTGATTGATTTGAAGTTTAAGTTGTGCCAAAGTGTGACAAAGCAAGTATAAAAAATGATTCTCATCGTCACCGACACTTTAATATATAACTATAGTTTTGTCAGAGGTAGACTTAATGAACGATGTCGGGGGGAGGGGGGGAGTGTACTTCGTTACAGCAGAACGCTGTCGAGTCTTATAGTAGAAAACTTTGCACCTAAGATGTACAAGGCTACTTAGATCTGTAAAGCACTAAGGCAAACAGCCTTTCTCTCTCACTGTATTATTCTTCAAAATCTACTTAACTTTACAATTTGTCTCTCAAATAAGTTCTCTACCAATATAAGACTTTAGATTCATCGATCATTACATCCGATGTAATTTGTTACTTCCCAAAGCTTAATATTTTTAGTATATAAGTACTCAGTGATATATATGAAAACAATTTATATAATACTAACTTTTTTATATTAATTGTATTCAAAACATAGGCTAATTTTGTAATGATTAGTGTGCTGGTGTTGAAAACAGAAAGTAATTGTTTTGTTTTAAGATATGAATTAAGCCATAAAATATGAATAAGCTAGTGTTTCTTAACAAACAATGATTCTTACAAATCATCATTTAATGAAATACGTCGTTTTTTTAAAAATAATGATTTACTAGAACATTTTCAAGGTCTAAACCTCTTCCTCTCCTCCCCTTT